>LPNX011171352.1:65998-88012 GCA_001517045.1 Pseudotsuga menziesii
TGGCCCAGTTTGTATATCGAGTCTATGCTGCCTTCATTCAGTCACCATACGCCGTTATTCTCTTGTTCGAAGGAAGTTGAAACCTGAGTCGGCCATTCCCGGTACAGTTACTGGTTCGTGCACCTTATGATCGAGTCCTTCCACATTATACATCCTTACTGAGTACCTCATGTTGGATGATGGGGGATGACCTAATGCCCTCCTTCCAGCGGATTTCATCCCATCGACTTCAGATCATTTATTCTGGGATTGGAGTCTAGAGTCATTTTGAGTGCCTTGAGACTTGCAGTCATCAGTGGCAAGTTCTCTTGCCATCGACAGTTTTGGGAATACATCAATGTCCCCTGATCGATGGATTCTTTCAAGTGTTCGACCTCAACTCATTTATTCACACTTGTTAGTTTGCACTCTAGTACCTTGATTCCCATTTT
This sequence comes from Pseudotsuga menziesii, assembly GCA_001517045.1. Classification (NCBI taxonomy): domain Eukaryota; kingdom Viridiplantae; phylum Streptophyta; class Pinopsida; order Pinales; family Pinaceae; genus Pseudotsuga; species Pseudotsuga menziesii. Next base: position 66,430 of record LPNX011171352.1, read on the forward strand.
CATTATCGGTGGGTGATCTCGCGTCTGTTAACGGTATACATCAATGACCGGTAATCAGACGATGGACTACTATGTTCGACCTCGACACCTCTATTTGCATAGTAGGACATGTACTCGTAGCGATGTGTAGAAGACCTTCCATATTGGTGGCATCCATTATATGCTACCTCCTTGATCGTGCCAGTGTTCATGAGATTTCAGCTCTCGTGACTTGTTCCAGTATATGTCAGACATTTCCAGCCACTATGGAGATCTTGATCTATTGTATATATTTAGCCTTTGTGGAGATCATGGTCCTTTGTATATCTTCATCATGGAGATTATAATCTATGTATATTGTACATGGCGATGACCACATATGTGTTATCATGTTTCATGCCTATTCATGGCCATTGTACTCTTATGTATCTGGGACTGCTATATGTATTTGCAGTTATATGCAGAGTTGTATTATTGTACTATGCTGATTGGGTGGCTGGTCTTCCATTTGGGTACCTTCATCACTTCATTTCTGGGATGGACTTATAATGTATTTCGGCCATCGTATAATCCCTCTGATCTCATACATTAGGGGGCATCTGTTATAGCGGATTTCACCACACTAGGTGAATCACACATTGTATGGCCTTCCCCTGTCCTGTTGCAGACTCATTAGCCCCTATGGACCACTTTTTGTCTTTTGATGTGTCCTTGATCATCCCTAAAAAACATAAGAAAAGTGATATGCGCGGCTTTTTCCCCGATAACCACATACATACGCGGATATTCCCTCTATAGTCGTGTACATCGGGATGTGTACATAATCCAAATCCTTTTGGAGCGTTCCTTGACTTGGATCTAACTCATATGACTCCTGGCCTTCCATATGCCTTGAGATCGCATGGATTCAACCTTTCAGTATCCCTTTGAAAAGCTATATAAGGAACCCATTGAGACATTGAAAGCATAAGAGAGAATTGAGAGTAACGAAACTATAGTCCATTGTTGCCAGAACTTATGCTTGAGTCTGCATCCCTTTGTCCCTTGGAGCACTATTGTGTTCTTCCCAAGCTTGCCTTTTGCTAGTAAGCTTGCTATCGAAGTGATGGAGGATTGAGGTGGTGGAGGCACAAGTGGGGAATTCAGTTTCTCTGGTTCGCAGACGTGCCGTCAGAGGTTGTCACTTTTAATCTCTGATTCATATTAATAGAAATATCTTTTCCTGTCCAGTAATGTGTATTTGAATGAATATTGTATCCATTGGAATATGTCAAATGCTTTTACATTATTGATTATATATGCTAGAATAGATCTAACACCATGAAATATAGTATGCTTGTATTGTTTACTTGTTGTTGAGGACGTGCTATAACAATTCAAGCTGAAGATTGGAAAGCTCAACAGGGATCTACTTCAACCGTCCGGAATAAGGTACGAGGTTCGATCCTTTAGCGTTAAATATTTTATTTCTATTGCATATTGGGAAAGATTGATTTCTAGAGTCTAGCTGTCTGTTGTGGTACCCCAAGCCATAGGAATTTCTCTCCGTAACAGCTTTCCTCAAAAGAAATCCATAAAGAAGATATAAGGTATTGGAAGAGAGAAATTCCTCGACTAATGTGTAAAATGCAACAGTATCTACCTCCAGCATTTTTCAATGCACAAGAACACTACCTCATACACCAAGTTGAGGAGATTGAATTATGTGTACTGGTACACACAAGGTCAATGTAGATGGTGGAGAGGCAGTTGAAGTCATTGAAGGATCTTATTAGACAAAGAGCACGTCTGGAGGGTTCTGTGGTTGAGGGATATATGGTATATCAATGCATGGTGTATATTAGTGAATATATACCTAAATTAGCAGAAAATATGAATGTGCCTCGCATTTGGTATCCCAACTCCATCAAAAAATTTGAAGAGGAGTTCCTATTGGGGAAAAGTACAATGAGGATGGTGAAAGGTAATTATTAGATTTTGTGGAATTATTAGATCATGTATTTTTCCAATTTTATTTTATCATACTAATTTGTTATTTTTTTATTAATCCTGCATATTCAACTGTATTAAACTATGCATATAATGATATCTAATTAATGATAGTGAATGGTTATTTTTCATATAGTTGCTCGAGTGTGGGATCCTTTACATTTATACATTGCAAACAACCTTTATTGGATGGAGCATTGGATAGAAGATTGTGAAGAATGATTCGGTAGGTTATCATGGGAAGGGGTCAGTGGGATGATTAAAACAGCTCATCGTCATCGACATCAATTTCCTGATCTTACGTCGCAAAGGGAAGTTGATTTATCCTATGGTTTAAAAGATAAAAAGGCAAGTAAATTGTTTACCCACATTTTTCTATTTAATTCCCATTTTTTCAATGTATTTGGTTTGTTTAAGTTTTCAAATATATTTTCTAAGTTGTATATGACGTTTATTAATTCACGATGTATTTTTTACTTGTTGTCAATGTTGCAGTTGAAACATCACAAGGCTATGTGGTGCAATGGTCGTAAATTTCGTATCAAAATGTTGGATGATAAGATGAAAACCTCGGATTGTGGGATAACTGCAGTGTTTAAGGTCACCAATGTTTCCTTTAGAAGTGATTAACATCCAGAAGAAATTGAGAATAGGTACTATGGGAATTTGGAGGACATAATTAAATGTGATTTTAATTCCTTCAAAATAGTTTTGTTTGAGGTGAAGTGGTACAGGCTACGAATGCATGAACATGATCCTGAAAGAACTGTTATTGAGCTTGCTAATGGATTTACAATGGTTAATACAAGGAATTTGAATCGGGTACAGAGCCTTATGTTCTTCCAAGTCAATGTGAGCAAGTCTTTTACTCAGAGGTACCAGGTAAAGCAGGTTGGTCATACGTTGTTAGATACGATCCAAGAGGAAGACCAGTAAAGTATAATCATGTAGATGATGAAGATAATCACGAAGAAGAAGATGATGATGATGATTTAGATCAGGAGCAGGTGGCTGCAGTCAATGTGTTTAATGAAGAAGTTGAAGAGGTTGATCATCCAAATCTAGTAGACTGTGATCTCATTGACGATGTAGATGACTATATTAGCGAAGATTCCATTGGTGATGATGTTGATGTGAATGAGCCTTTCATGAATATGTATTCTGAACTAGATCCTGATATAGATGTTGAGTTGGATGAAGAATAATATCATGAATGATATTTAATTATTGAAGAGTAGATGCACGTGTTTATATCTTTTATGTCATGATGATCTTTATATGTTTTTATTTCCAAATGCCTTTTCTATATGTTTTTATTTCCAAAGTGCATACCCAAGAAAAGCATTTATTTGTTGCTGAAAACCTCTTTACGGGCATAATTTGTGAGCCTAAAAATCAGTCTACGGGGATAATTTTTTAGCCTAAAATATAGTACGCGTGCATCACCTCACCTCCGCTTCAAACCTGGATAACCATGGTCAAACTTCAAACAAGGGCATCCAGCATGACGAGCGCAACTGAAATGCAGGCATCCTCCTTTGCAACCCCAATTGAAACACAGTCGTCCACAGATGATAGGGTAACAGTAAAAAAATTCCAGTAGAAATCTGATGCATGGAGAGATGCAAAGATGTAGCCACCAGGTATGGAAACTATCCTGAGGAAAGCAGAAGTTTTTGTCTTTTTGTGGGGAAGGTTTAGTTATGTTGATGAGGAGATATATGAGGCAATTTTGAAATATGATGCTGGGAATACGGAACTCATAATTTTTGGGAAGCGGGTATACCTCGACCCTGCTTTGGTTGCCCGAGCTACAAATATTCCATGCAGAGGGGGAACGATTTTAAGCTCAAGAAAAACCCCCGGACAGGAGAAGAACCAGATGGCTAGTAAAATTTGTGGGCGAGAAGTAATTGTTCCGAGGAATGGTTTAAAAATGCAAGTTGTTCCTCCCAGGATATACAAAACTTTGATTCAAATTGTCCTTTGGACAATTCTGAATCATCACAGGTTTGACATTTCGGGTGAATGTATGCGGGTAGTGATACATTGGGTGGAAGATATACCTGTAGATATTCCTTATCTACTGGCTAAGAAACTCCACTTTGCCCTGCAATAGATCCAGTTAAGGAAGGTTAAATTTAGTTTCCCAGGCACACTTCAAAAAATTATTGATTTATGTCGACCCCATGCCATTGAAGCGGAGATTGGTGATATCAACCAGCATGGAAAAATATCTTTACCAAAACCACTTGTTCATAAAACATATGTTAAGAAATGTAAAAGTAGGGAACATAATGAGGAATTGCCAGTACAGTCTCCTCAGCAAAACGAGGAATTAGTACAATATCCTGAGCACCATGGGGAATTGCCATTACACCCTGTTGAATAGAACAAGGAATCGCCAATAAAAAGTCTTGAGCACCATGGAGAATTACGAGTACAGTATCTTGATTTGGTCGCAAATGATGAAATTCATGCTGCCATAATTTTGAAAGAGTTTAAGGGGCATGTAGATAGAGGTCATTGGGAGGAGGTGACAGACAACAAAATGGAACAAACTACTGCTCTCTTTTCCATTCCTCAAGACATTCTTGATAGAATTCCTCCTAAATAGTTGGAAATTGAGTATGATTGTTCTTCCAAATCAGAATCGGGGGCTTCCTCTATGCATTTAGACATTGCGTCCTATAAGTTTGATAGTAGGTACGTGTTCATCCTATATGATAAAATGGAGCATTTCAAGGAACAAGCTTCCTATATATGTAATTGGGTGAAAGAGTGCTTGAGAAAAGAAGATAATATTTTACAATGCCTAAAACAGATAGCAGCGTTGCAGAAGATAGTTATGGATAATTATTTCAGAGCAGACAAAATTATAATAGGGAAAGAAGAAATGGTTAAATTATTATCTGAATAAGTAGATAAACACACTAATGTTGCTCAAAACACAATTCAGTCCGTGAGGGTTGTGTATGAAGAGGCTTTGGAAAAAGCTAATGCTGAAGCGAGTGAACTCAAAGAAGAGTTGAAAAAAGACCACATGTTCTCAATGTACCACTAGTAAGGATAGAAATGGGTCGTTTACAGGTAATGGAGACGAAAATTAAAGAATATGAACAGTTAGTACAAGAATATCAGTTGAAGTTGAAAGAGTGAGAGGGAAGCCATGGAAAAAAATTTGGAGAATTAGAATCAATAATTTCTGATTTGAGAAAAAACATTTCTAGGAAAGTTGATAAGCTGAAAGGAACAAGGTTAGCAAGGATCTCTAAAACTTTAAAACTTAAAAAACAAAGTAGAGGGAAAAAAATTTCCAGTGAAGAAGGTGGTGAGAGTGAAGGTAAGAGTACGAAAGGAGACGATGGCGAGGGTAAGGGTAAGGGTAAGGGTAGAAGGAAAAATACACCTAGAGGTACAATGTCCTTAGAAGAGCGAGAGAAGTCCTTAGCAAGACGAGAGAAGTCCTTAGCAAGACGAGAGAATATGCTACAAGAAAGCTTCTCAACGAGCCTTGCACTAGGTGATTTGTATGGCTCATCACCGTTACATAAAGAAATGAAAGAGAAGATGGTCGGGAAAGATGCAAAAATAAGGGAGTTGGAATCAAAACTCTTAGAAGGTAGAAAAGTTCAGCATTTGGGATGTGATATGGAAATTCAAACACTTAAATCCAGAATTGTTGATTTGGAGAAGGAATTAAAAGGGCCAGCTACTACGATGAGTGCAATTCCTATCCTTCCTAATGAGACAAAGTTAAGAGAAAAAGAGTAGGAGAAAGAAATACATAATCTAAAACATGAATTGATTGAAGTTAAAAACCAGTTGAAACATACCAAAGACAAATTAGAGGTCAAGGAAGAACAGGAATCAACGAAGTATAAGAAAAATGTGGAAATGTTGAACAAACTGATGGAGAAAAAAAATGTTTTGCTTGAAAATTTAAAAAAAGTTTCATAGAGTTAAAGAGCTCGAAAATAAATCGCAATAAGTGCCTTATCCAACTCCAGTACAATTACAGTCTTCTACGAAAGGAAAGAGAGACAATTCAGATTTTTCTTCTACTCAAGAGGATGGATTGCAACCATCTCTAAAACATGCTAGACATCTACAAATCAATGTATATATGTATTTATCGACAGTTAATGAAAAAAATATTTGTATGATGGAGTTTTGTATTTATCGGCATATAATGAAAAATGCTTTTTAGTTGGCATATTACTATATACATGTATTTATCGAAAGTTAATGATTTTTTTTTGTATGGTGGAGTTTTGTATTCATCGACATATAAGATAAAATTATAGAGAATTCATCTTTGAATCCAATGTTTTTAGTGATCAATATGATACTGCTTGTAGATTGTGAAAGAAAGCATCAATCTCTTTGAAATAAATTAAATTTATGTATGTTAATTAAATAATAAACTCTGTTTTGTTTCTCTTATTTATTTCATCTTTTTTTAATTAACTAGCTGAGCAATCTCTATTTAAATCTCTGGCTTGTGCGGGCATCTGAAAAACTATTTTATTATATATTTTTAAGCTATGTGTGGGAAAACTCATACGCTGTGTGAACATGATTTTTTTTCAACATGGAAGGTTAATTTTTCACTGATGTGACCTCCATAGGGAAAATTGAAACCATGACTGGATAAACACTTCAACAAGGAACAAATACATGTAATTTGATGAATTAATTGACACACACATGGCGGGAATTTCCTTAAGGCCACTTGGGCAGATTTAACACCAATTCCATACTTAGACAAATTTCTCAATTTGGTCTAATCTGCCTAAAACACCCTCTTGGCAGGTCCATAACTATTTCTTCATCCACTTCCAAGAAAATCTGAAGACATGGTCAGGAAGGCCGAAGACCAATATACAAGACCCCCATGTGTTGTGGCAATTTACTCTAACCCATATTTTAGGGCAGGCATCTTTTTGAGGCTACTTATCCATTTTTGCATCCACCGGTGAAACACCCTGTTTTGGCAGGCCTGTATCTTTCTCCTCAAGAAATATTAAAGAAAAATGAAATCATGAATAGGTATCCAAACCAACTAGACATAGGATAGTACCATGGTGCGAGCATTATTTTCAAACCATGAATTGTGGTAGGCATTCTCTTAAGGCTGCTGGGACCATTTTTTACTAAGGCTGTTAGGACCAATTCTTCCTTGAATATATGTTGTAGGTTGGTAAGGCAAGTGACATGGTTGTATGCTCCATACAACACTTTAGAGACTCACCTTCTCAATACATTTTTCACATCATCCTATGAGGCATGGTGGGCATTTCCTTAAGGCCACTTGGGTAGATTTAACACCAATTCCATACTTAGACAAATTTCTCAATTTGGTATAATCTACCTAAAACACCCTTCTGGCAGGTCCATAATTGCTTCTTCATCCACTTCCAAGACAATCTGAAAACATGGCCAGGTAGGCCGAAGACCAATCGACAAGACCCCCATGTGCTACGGGCATTTACTGTAACTCATAATTTACGGCAGGCATCGTTTTTAGGCTACTTAGCCATTTTTGCATCCACCGATGAAACACCCTATTTTGGCAGGCATGTATATTTCTCCTCAAGAAACATTAAAGCAAACTCAAATCATGAATAGGTATTCAAACCAACTATCCATAGGATGGTACCATGGTGCGGGCATTCTTCTCAAACCATGAATTGTGGCGGGCATTCTCTTAAGGCTGTTGGGACCAATTCTTCCTTGAATATATGTTGTAGTTTGGTGAGGCAAGTGACATGGTTGTATGCTCCATACAACACTCTAGAGACTCACATTCTCAATACATTTTGCACATCATCCTATGAGGCATGGTGGGCATTTCCTTAAGGCCACTTGGGCAGATTTAACACCAATTCCATACTTGGACAAATTTCTCAATTTGGTCTAATTTGCCTAAAACACCCTTTTGCAGGTCCATAAGTGTTTCTTCATCCACTTCCAAAACAATCTGAAGACATTATCAAGTAGGCCGAAGACCAATCTACAAGAATCCCATGTGCTGCGGGCATTTACTCTAACCCATAATTTAGGGCGGACATCTTTTTGAGGCTACTTAGCCATTTTTGCATCCATCGGTGAAACACCCTGTTTTGGCAAGCCTGTATCTTTCTCCTCAAGAAATATTAAAGAAAACTCAAATCATGAATAGGTAGCCAAATCAAATAGCCATAGGACGGTACCATGGTGCGGGCATTCTTCTCAAACCATGAATTGTGGCGGGCATTCTCTTAAGGTTGTTGGGACCATTTTTTACTAAGGCTGTCACGGACCAATTCTTTCTTCAATATATGTTGTAGTTTGGTGAGGCAAGTGACATGATTGTATGCTCCATACAACACTCTATAGACTCACATTCTCAATACATTTTTCACATCATCCTATGAGCCATGGAGGGAATTTCCTTGAGGCCACTTGGGCAGATTTAACACCAATTCCATACTTGGACAAATTTCTCAATTTGGTCTAATCTGCCTAAAACACCCTTTTGGCAGGTCCATAATTGTTTCTTCATCCACTTCCAAGACAATCTGAAGACATGGTCAGGTAGGCCGAATACCAATCTACAAGACCCCCATGTGTTCGGGCATTTACTCTAACCCATAATTTAGGGCGGGCATCTTTTGAGGCTACTTAGACATTTTTGCATCCACCGGTGAAAAACCCTATTTTGTCAGGCCTGTATCTTTCTCCTCAAGAAAGATTAAAGCAAACTCAAATCATGAATAGGTAACCAAACCAACTAGCTATAGGATGGTACCATGGTGCGGGAATTCTTCTCAAACCATGAACTGTGGCAGGCATTTTCTTAAGGCTGCTGGGACCAATTCTCTTAAGGCTGTTGGGACCAATTTTGACCACTTTTCTAAAAAATTTCCTCATGGAAGGGTGGATTTTGTATAGTTGGGTGTCTCATTGTTTTTTGCATGTCAACCTTGGTAATTTCGGCATGGCAACTCGAGGTAAACTCTATTGTTGTAGTTTTTCTTCAAGAGTTTTTTACCTTGGATATTTTAGCGTTTGGTCTAACTTGGGCATTTGCAGGTATGGTTGCTGTTGGAGCGATAGTTCATTCTTGTTCACGGGGTGGTGTCTACGCTATCTTGCTTCCACAACTACAGTTGGATCAAGTAAGTGATTTTCTTTTCCTTATGACAATTGTAAATTGTAATGTGTAACCCTGATATATTTTCTTTGGCTTTTGGCTTTTATGAATTTATCTATGAATATGAGGGTTGTTGCTACGCATCCCCAATTTCTATTTTTCATCCTTACATCCATGTGATATACAATGAGTAATGCTAATTGAATATATACATATCAACAACAACCACAAGCCCCATTATCATGATAAAGATGAGGGAAACTCAATGTATGAAAATGGAAACCACTTGTAACTCAATAGGCATGCAGTAAGCTAATTGGTAGCTAATTTAGAGAGGGATGTCTCGCTATTTACAGAGTTTTCATACGTAAGATATTCAATCAAAGACAAGTCAGAAGGTCAGATTTCTAAATAGAACAAGTTTGTTTTTATAAAGTTTGGTGGGACAATCATGGAGGGGATCATTGGGAAATGGAGTCAACAATCTAGTCTGAAATATGTTGCGGGAGGTAAGGAATCATGAAAGTTTACAGACAGAGGCAAGATAGTCATCCATCCTTCAATCTGGAGATATTTAGTAGGTAATTAGCAGACATGAGAAAACATTCCATCACGCAGAGCACCTAACCAGGGTGAATTCTGAATGACTTTACAAGAAAATGTTTGAAAATGCTTGAACAATGTGCTGAGAGCATACAACACAAATTCTGGACCATATACACTAATGCTCAAACATGAAAAGAAAATACAAACTGGAATGAAAAACAGGATAAACATTCACGTAAAGAAGTTACTTATTGAAGAAAAATATGACACATGAGGATTTTCTACCATGAAAGGATTATCATTCCTCTGTAATTTTATTCATATCAGGAAATCTTGAAACACGTTATAGTGGAGAGCCTCTACTCTTGAAAATTCCCAACCCTTCTCCCCTCCGTGGAGAGCAATTTATACTATCTCTGTCCCCGAGGCTAATAATCAAAACAGGACATGAAACTGTTTACACTAGTCATAATCAACTACTAACAACTTAGAGCATGGTACTACTACCATGATGTTTACATATATTAAAACATACATTATATATGGACCACTGGGCTCGACCACTCATCTGTTTGTTGAATCAGAAATGTGTCCTTCCCTGGGTGTGTGTTTCGTGCCCAAAAGCACCTTTCTGCATGGTTTCTGAAATGGCAAAGGAGTTTATATCCTTTCCATGCTTTGCCTTTTGTACAACCCCCCTTTTTCTTGCTAATACCGTTGTATGAGGGGACATGGAGAAGGGAAGCTTTGTACTCCCCACCTCCCATGGCGCGGGTTCTCCTACAAGTCATACAGTGGAGGGTGTCTTCCACCTCCTCACCACCTCAGAAAAAGTTGGCAAGTGGAGTTCACAAATGAGGTTATGAAGACTTCGGCCACCTGCCACCCCAGCATGAGAATTCTCTCCCACTGGTTGCCGTTGTACACGGTCACCAGCTACTGGGACTTTGGAAGCCGCAATTGCTTCTAGTGTCTCTGGGGAGACACTCCTAGGATAGGAAAACCCAGGCACCACGCAGCCGAAGGTACAGCTATCCGAAAACATTCAAAGTGCTTCAGATCTAGGCCCCGATGGTTGGCGCTTTCCTGATGTCAAAAAACAGGCCGACAGATGAGCATGGAATCAAGCTCACCAACCATCAACACGCCGAGACTGACAAGCTTCTCAAAGCATATCACCATTTCAACTCTTTCACAATTCTCATAATCTCTTAGCAAAATAACACTTCGAGCATTGTCTCTAATTACTGATTCATCTTATGCATCGTAATCGTCCTGGGAAGATGGTGTTTATATAGGGTGATGAAGATGAAGATGGATATAGAGATGACTGGTCATCATAATGGCAGCACGAGTGGACACGTGGGTAGGGATCTCTATTTTCTACTGAGAATCCAGTCATGCCGCCTCCTTTGATGCTACATTACTATCCACATGGATCGCGGTGTTTGAATGATATGCTTTCCCTTTTAACTTACATTGAAGGTGGTGTTCGGAATGGTTTCGGCTAGCTGCATCCCTTTGCTTCGTGTAGAGGCCAAGTTCGTCGCTTCAAAGATCTGAAATTCATGATCTCCCATTGTTTTCTATGCAAGCCACGTGCCGGAACTCTGGATTTGGGAAGGCTGGTGAATCGGAGATGCTTTGGACATGAGCTTCACCTAAGGAGCGTCACAAATGGCGCTGAGGGATATGATTATTGGTCAGCTCTTAGTTTGATGAGTGGCATGATTGTGATGCTATCTCCTTACGTACTCCTTCCAAACATTTGTGGTTTCTCATGACATTTGTCCTTAGCGCTACCAAAATAATTATAAAAATTACTTGTCTTTACATCCTCTTCTCTTTAAATCCTCATCTCATAGTCATAGCTAAGGATTATTATGTCTGCACATCCTCACCTTATAATACGAGTTGGGTCAAGGCACAAAGACAACCATAAAATATTAAATTGTCAAGATGCAAAGAGTAAGAGAGAACTATAAGTAAGTCTTATATTAAATTTACCTTATAACTGAGATTTGACAAGTTGGATTGTTCCGATCTTCTTATCACTCCTTATCAATGTGATTGCAAGGCATTCATTGAAGGTGAAGTCCATAATTTTAGGTCCTCTTTCCTTAGTATCATGCCTTTTGGTAAGACAATAAAGAGGGTAGTGGCAAGCATCATCATGGAAAATGGTCCCGACATAGAGGTTATACACATTAATTTTTTTCATTAAATAAATTAAATTCCTACCCGTGACTATGGATTCAGTGAATCGTGGACTAGTACAAAACACAACAAATTTTAGAGCCACAAGCACTTAACTACTCACACCTATAACTTTCTGAAATCAGCCATTAATAAACTTCTTTTGGTATTCTGGTTCAATTTAAAATCCGAATTGTTAGACTTAGACATGCAATGAGTTTCAACGATTCAATTGACTTAGGCCCCTCTATAACATACATGCATTCTTTCACAACAAGCGCTGAAAGAACAATATTTGTTTTTCGCATTTTTTTTGTGTGAAAGGGTTTGGTTAATTTATACTTGTCGATTAAAGTACAATTATTTATTTTGCACTTCATCTCTGAAGGGATGAGAGAATAAATTCCCTTCCAATTGAAATTAAGACCCACCCTTCAAATTTGATCATTGGTCACCAGGGATCAAATTTGAAGGGCAGGTCTCATTTTACTTTGAAGGGCTGTGAGAAATTAACTAGCCATATGGACACAATTCATGAGTAACTAGCCATTCAATTTCAAAGTCCACCTAATCCCTAAGCATTGTCTTCACCATAATAAACCTAAGTATTAGAAGACTCGAAAATTTATCTTTCAAACTTTAGTCTTGAGTCTACTAACATTTAGAAGTCAAATGAGAGGGATTGATAGGGATTTTCATTTCTCTTTTCAAAACTCGTTGCATATAATTATTATTCAAACACATTGAAAAAAATATCCTTCAAACTTCAATGTGGATCTTACTAGTATTTGTATCTCACATGAGAAGAAGTTTGAGAGGGATTCCACACTTATCTTTTCAATTTTTCATCTTATATTCATGTGAAAAGGTTAGACAAAAAACAAGGACTATTATATACTATAATCTCTTTGTGAACCTTACAGATTCAAAAGTGTTATTTTGACAAAAAACATATTTACAATATCTTCTGTTAAATTTTGGGTTGATAGGTTTGAGGAGTGGCATCCAAGGTAATTGTAGACTCCATTTGATATGTCGACATTACGAACCTTTATCAAGGTTCATCATCAAGACAATGAGTCGATTTGAGTAACGGATATTAATATATCTTTAACAACACATTTCAAGAGAAAATTAGGAAGTTTATAATGTTGACTATATAACTAAGACCAAACCCAAACCCTAAAAATGTTAAGCTAGATAATAAGGAAGTCTAAGTTGTGATTAAAAGAAACACCCTAAATATAGATACACGCGCATATACATAATTATTATTATTCTAGATAATGAAATTCCATACATATATAAAGCGGTCTCTACTCTCCCGGTCCATGGAGAATATAGTTTATTGAACTTAGATAAGGGACGACTCTGTCGGGTCGGTGAAAAAGTCGATCGTTAGGTCGTTGATAAAATAATCCATTGGAATTTGGAAGGACCTTTGAATGGAGGACTGATTCCGCTTGATGGCATCTCTTTTGGTCAATGATGATTATCATGATGATGAGGGCGAGGATGAGGATGAGGATGACGAGGATGAGAATGATAAGGATGGTGACGATGTCTAGGATGAGGATGATGAAGATGATGATCATGATTATCATGATTATGAATATGATGATTAGGATGAGGGTGATGATGATGATGATGATGAAGATGAAGATGATGATGATGGTGGCGGTGATGATGATGAAGATGTGATGACAAGATCTTTACCTAGGTCTTCACTAAATTGTTCTGAGCTTCGCCAACATTATAATAGAATGGTTATGAGTGATTATTCACTCCTATAAAGAATGCACTTTGTGGAACTACCAAATTGCTCAGTTTGGATCTTCCTCTTTTAAGACACCGGACTAGGTCCATAAGTCTTTATTCTTCATGTGCACCAATCTAAGAACAGGATGCTTCACAGGGCCCAAAAATTGGTATTTTTTTTACTACTTCCTTAGATCATATTGAATTGTAAAATTAGTCCTTGGAATGGGTGCTAGGAGCAATCCTTACTTTTTCACTCAACTGGTTTCTCCCCCTATCATGTAGACGTCTTCATTCACTAAGCTCCCTTTAAAACTGCGATGATAAATATGATGATGATGAGGATGACGAATATGATGATGATGATGAAGATGATGGCGATGATAATGAAAATGATGATGATGATGATGATGATGATGATGATGAAGATGATGATCATGATAACAATCTCTGCTGATAAATTGGATGACGATGATATTGATGATGAATATGATGATGAAGATAAATATGCTAATGATGATGACGACGAATATGATCATGATGATCAAGATGTGATGGTGATAATGAAGACATTAAGTGATGATGAAGTTGATGATTATGTCGATGATGATGTTAACGAAGATGACGATGATGAAGAAGATCATGACGAAGACGACAATGATGATGATTATGAAGATGATGATGATGATATCGATGAAGACAACGAAGAAGATGCTGATGAGGATGACAAGGATGATGATGATGATCATCACCATTGTTGTTGTCATCACCATCATCTTCGTCGTCTTCATCGTCATCATGAGCATTGTCATCATCATTGTGTTCGTCCTTGAAGGGACTTATGTATAGGATCTCACTATAAGCAATGAAACCAATACAAATTATGAAAAAATCCTAGTTAAATTAAATTAAATTAAATTAAACTACACTAAATTTAAAACATAGAGTTTTTTAACTATAATTAATTTAAAATGCAACAAAATATAAAATTTGTAAATAAAAGAAACCCAAAATAAACTAAACAAAAGAAAAATATGCAAAATAAAAAGACAAAACAAAACATAAAATATAAAATATGCAAATAATCAAACAAAAAACGTAGAATTCAAAAACACCCATGCACTAGCTCATTAGCATTCAAAAACGGACACCCGCACGGGATCTGCTCCAGCTCCCATTTGGGGGTTTTCGATTTTGAACTTTCACTGAAGGATCTAGAACAGGCTATGATGTTTTTTTAACAGGAAGGGTGGGCGAAGGACTTTTCCTATTAGTGCATCATCGACTCCCTTCGCAAGCGATCCCATGCTTCTAGAACCACCTGCCCCACCTCCAGAATGGCGGCAATGTTTAGACCTTCAGGTTTGTTTCCTTCTATGTTTTTCTTGATTACCTATTGTGTTCTTATTTTATTCATGGTTATTTTCGTTGTTGTGGATGCGGTGTAGATAAAATGGCTCAAATATCCTTGCAAGCATGAAGCACGAGCTGTCCAAGTGAACTTGGGAAATTCAATGTGACATAAAACCAATAGTTATCGAGGAAAAGGAGGAAGGGAATGAGATATTGTAATGCTGCCATGCCTGTGTTTGCTTGTTGTGAGATACTTTGACAATATTCCTGAATGGAATGTGGTGGTTTTGTGGAGCTATATGATTGCAGGGTGTAACGTCCCCGACCCTCTAACCGATGAATAGGACGCTACTAACACCAAACATATGGGCAAATAGCCCCATGAACATGAACAGGCATATAATGCTGAAATAAAAATCTTAAACATAATACATACTAAAATTCCCTTCATATACATAGCGGAAGTAAACATACATTCATTCAAGCATGCCGCATGTTCATCATATTCATCAATCAGTAAATATAAATGCAGATACGAAATAGTCAAGAATACTCATCTGATAAGAACTCGTCCCGCAACCAGCTACGTCGCTGCAACGTTCCACCCAATGATAGGCCAGCGTGCTCATCAATCTCTCAACAACACTACCACCCCCAAGCTGGGCATGATCCCTCAAGGAATAAGGGTCAAAGCAGGCTTACACATAGCCAAGGTACACAAATCAGCCAAGCCCACACAGTAGGGTTTATCAGGCTATCAAAGAGATAGGAAAGGCTAAATGCTAAGTTGGTGACCTCAAACACCAGTTTTCTCAATCATACCCAGCCTCTAATCCTACTCTCAATAGTCCGAAGACCAACCACTGCATACCGCAGCAAAGCAAACAGTTCACAGCTCTGTGAAGAAGATGAAGACCACAGGGTGACAACCCCAAACCAAAAGGTGAAACACAGTTCATGTTAAACAACGCTTCAGAGTTTTTCTTGGCCTTGGCATGGCCAAAACAACTCAGCAACAATCCCAATAACCTCAGCAACCAAGAAGCAACCCAAAACCATGGTAAATCAATAGCCACAACTCACAATGAAACAATGGCAACATTCCACATTCCGCAATAGAAAAGAAACCGAACTTCCAGCATGGACAGGGGAAAACATAGACACACATCAAAACCCCAAAAGGATGTTTGCACACACAGCAACTCAACCAAGGATAGATCAACAGCCCAATCCCATAAAGAAACAACGAGAAAAACACACAATCTGCAGATGGGGAAGGAACCGATTCTCCATCTGCGCGTGAGGGGAAAAGACACAGCCAAAGCAAAACTGTGAATGAAAAACACAAAAGGAACCCACAGCACGGGTCACGATGAACAAGAAACCGCTCCACAATCCAGACACACCAACAACATTGCCCAACAATGGCCCCTTCTCAACGGTGATGTAACGTCCCAGACCCTCCGACCGACGAAGAGGACGCTACCATAACATTAACCATCCAGGTAACTGCCCCATGAACATGTATGTACATAAAATATTGAAACAAAATGCTTTGAACTAGAACATGCGTACATGATTATTTATCATACAGCTGAAGCAAACATACGTTCATACAGGCATTCAACATGTTCATCATAATCATTAACTGTAAATATGATTGCAGAAGTAAAATAGACAAGGTTAATTATCTTAAAAAGAACTCGTCCCGCAACCAGCTACGTCGCTGCAACGTTCCACCCAACCATAGGCTAGCATGCTCCTAAATCTCTTAGCAATGCTGCCACCCCCGAGTTGGGCATGATTCGCCAAGGAATAAGGAACAAGCAGGCTTACACATAGCCAAGGATACACAAAACACAGCCAAGCCAATGCAGTTGGGTTTATCAGGCCATCATCAGGCCATCATCAAGACAGCCAAGCCAACATGGTCATGTTTATCAGGCCATCAAGGAGCTGGGAAAAGCTAAATGCTAAGCCGATGAGCCCATTACAGAGCTAGGAACACCTACACCAGAAATAGCCTGACTTCTAAGACACCCACACACACCCAACACAAGGAATCAGTCCCTTCTCTGCTACACAGTCCCTCAGGCCCTAACTTCCCTTCCAGTGATATTCAGGGGTTGTGGAGAAGAAAGCCAACTCTCTAGCTCTGTCTGTGTGGTTTCCAAATACACCAGGTTTATCAAGCAAACTAAGCCCCCATCCCTTCTCCCAACACAGTCCAAAGACCAACCACTGCATACACGCAGTCACACAAGCAATTCACAGCTTGGGTAAGGAAAACAATTCCTGAGTCATTCTTGGCCCTATTATGGCCAAAACAACTCCAAAACAACACATACCGCAAACGGGGAAGGAAAATCAGCCTCCCAACCTGTGCGTGAGGGAAATTTACACCAGATCCCAATATATGGATGGAAAACACACCAGATTCCTTGCTGTGGAAAATGTGAATGACAGTCAAAACGGCTCCCTCTCCTAGCTGCATGAGACCAAACAGAAAAGAATTCCCCTGCGTGAGACACATGGCGTCTTTTCTTACGTGAGGATGAGCGAAAATGGAGAAGTAAATTCTGTCCTCAGCCCGGACAGGGGAAAAACACAACGCACAAGCCACAAATTGGTAAGGGAAATCGTGGGTGAAAGAACACGGCTCCCAACTTGCTGCGTGAGTAAAAACCAGGAAGAATCCTGTGCGTGAGAATGAGCAAGAATGGAGTGAATCCCAATCTACGCATGAGGATGAGCCAGAATGGAAGGAATCCGTAGTGGTTTCCCTGCCTACGTGAGGGTCAACCTGTTGGTGGAGTGTGCATGTGGGAAAGGAATGACAGTCCTGCCACAATCCACTCCCCAGCCATAACTGCCCCAACTAACATCAGAACTTTTAATGGTGGTAGTTGGATAAGACAAGGGAAGGTGAGCAAGTTAAAAGGGTTTAACAGCTGACACATGGCTTTTCCCCATAGGTTCAAAGTTTAATAATTCCCCCCCTTATCCTTGGGAAAATCATGCCCCTTCTCAATTTAGTTGCCGCGAACATAGCTGGTTGGGTTATTTAATTAGAGTGCATGTTTACATGATGCCACAACTTAATATATGCCGTATACCACGATAAACCATCGGCAATGATTCCGCTCGCCGAAACATAACACAACTAAATCAATGGTGGGGATTTTGCCTTTAGCTCCACACCACGATTCATTACAATATATACATCATGTACATTTAATGTAACAGGATCAAAATCGGGGTGTTACAGGTGAAGCCAAAGCTCCCTTCACAATCAGCAATGGTGGAGTAAAATAGGACGTTGCGCAGCCTAGTAAAGGTAGAAGCTACAAACTCCCTGCGTGAATAGGAGGATGGCATATCACTTAGAAAACCACAGAAAAACACCCCATAGTGAATAATCACGGCAACGGTTTACAGTCCCACAATGGAGGGGTCGCAACACAGACTTTCTATCTGAACGAGAGGAAGAATGTTTTCTTCGATTAACAGGGCGGTGTGTGAAAGGAAGGGAGAACCCCCATACAACGGATTGTGGATCCTTTTATCTCAGCCCGCGTGAGGAAACTGAATAGACTCTCCATCCCCATAGTGGGCAGACTATCCGCTACCAAAGAGGCACGTCATGGAGAGTGATCAGGCATGGGCGTATTAGTGATCTTTTCTGCCAGCACATAGATGCGCCCACTAAAGAACAGAACACTTACGGTGGTGGTTGGATGAAACAAGGGAAAATGAGCAAAACAAACAGGGTGGTGACACATGGCTTTTTCCCATGGGGTCCGGGTTTAGCAATTCCCCCCCCTTACCCTTGGGAATCATGCCCTTTTCATTTAACGTTGCACCGTTGCAACTGGATGTAGGTTTAATTAAATTGATGTGCGTATTTACATGATGCCAAAGCTATAATGTGTCGGATAGCACGATATACTATCGACAACGATCCCTATTGTCGAAACATAACACAGTCGAATCGATGGTGGGGCTTTTTCCTTTAGCTCCTCACCATGATTAATTACAAAATATACATCATGTACCCTTTAACACAAACGAGGTCAAAATCGGGGTATTACAATCCCCTCCCCCTTGGAATAATATCGTCCTCGGTGTTCCAATACATATACAATTTGCACATCAAAATTTCAAAAAAAATTTGCAGACCTGTCCCATGTTCAATTATTTACTCTGAACGTTCAAGACCAAGCCCCTCAGCTTCCATGAGTTTCTCCTGCTGGTTCTCATCTTTCAGCCTATCCCGAAGCCTAGGAACTTTGTGGCTGTTGCCCTCTTTATGTTCCCTCATTGGACAGTACCGAAATAAATGATGTCCTCCGCATTCCCAACATTTCACTGGCTGTTTCATCTTTACCACCTCAATTTATTTTGAGTCTTCATGCCTGGACCGTTTCTTAACAGATCACTTGGACAAATGTCCCATCATTGATCCACCTTCCTTTCCTTTGTCGATTGCTCCCAGAAAGATTTTCACCTCCCTTTGCAAACCAATAGAGTCTTGCAAAATCTGGTGGTTCATTTCATTCTGCCTTTTCTATATCTTGAGCATCTCTCCAAGATTCTCTTGGGTCCTGGCAATCGTTTGAAGGAGACTTCCAGCCAAGTCCAGCAACTTTTGGTCTGCTTCCATGATCAATGTGCACCACTGGATTTCACCTTTCTCACCTATGAAATGCATCATTGAAATTCTGTTAGACCAAGCATAATATAGGCATTAATGTCAGTCAATTAATTGCCCAATTAGCATGACATTCCAAGTATTATCAAAGAGACTTTCATATTTTTCACGCCTCCCAATAGGCACATGAGCTCATTCATGTCCATTCTTGGGCAGGAAATTAACCATTCCAGCATTCATAATTTACTTTAAGCAATTACACACATTCTATTTCCAGTCATACATGCATTCAACAATCTTTTGTTTTCACAATGCATATATATATATAATCAAGGGAAAGAGAGAGTAGCAAGAGTTTTTCCCCTCTTTGTTTTGTTCCATCCTGGAACCCACACCACCGCTGTGGCTTTTCATGCTCTCAGCCTCTTTCACTTCACCGTGAATGCTGGACCAATCCCTCTTGGTCATGACACTGAGTGTCTCCAGTCTATTTTAGACCTCTCAACCATGGGGCCTCCCCACATGGTTTTTCTCGACTGCTAGGACCTTCACAGTCTCATTAGCACCTGTTTCATCACCGCTCATTCTAAGCTCTTCAAGACAGTCAGATGTCCATATGCACCCCTAGGATGCTCTCATAGTCCTCGCTTCCAGCGATACCTATATTCAAACATTGAATAAATTCACATGTTTAGTTTATTCTCATCAAGTTTTACCTTTACAACATCATAACCAAATCATATACACATGCATATTCATAAGTAAGAATTGCAAAATAATCCAATACTTATATGTATTGTCCATTTCCTCGTCGGTCCACAAGATTCCTGCTTCGCTTTGCAAGCCTTGGGATCACTTATGGACTAAGATGTTAGGTCAGCACACAGGCCGCTTTACAACATCCTTATATGTGTATATATATATATATGTATGTATGTATGTATGTATGTATGTATGTATGTATCAGGCACAGTCAAGCCAACCCTCGTTGGGTTTATCAGACTGTCAACAAATCACTTGTACTTATATCAACAACCAATCATCAGCCAAGCCAACCCTTGTTGGGTTTATCAGGCCATCAACAACAACACATGCCCTTATATCAACAATAAGCGACCATTTTCCATATCACCCAAGAGACCACACTGTAAACTACATTTGCTTATCCTGACAACACAAGCATATTTGCTAGCGTTATTGCTCTAAAATTGTAACCATATTTCACGCGGTAGCGTTTTAGTCCACGCGGTAGCTGCAACGGCATACTGTCAAACAACTAAGCATCGGCGATCCAACTGTCTAAGTGTTCTGATGTGCTGACGGCCAAACACTTAGAAAAATTCTGAATTTTCTTTTACTGCGTCGGCGGTCGGAGGCTCTATCCGTCGAAAGGATAGTCCTCTAGCTATCCGCAACGGCGGGTCTACAATCCCTTGATCCCTTCCGTTGTTCATCGGCGATGAACACCACTAACATGCTTCTATGGACGACGAAGTCAACACTTAGAAAATTTTGAAAATTCTGCGCCATCGGCCTTCGAATCAACTATCCGTCAGGTGGATAGTCCTTTAAGTAGCCGCAACGGCGGACGCATCATATGCTAACCTCCGCCGACGTTTCGGCGATCGCTTCATCATAGCAGCGCCGATCACCAATGATTTTTAACACTTAGGCAAATTTTCATGGATTTTCTTGCCGCGGGTCCCTCGTCGAGTGGTCTTTCGACTAAATGATCCGATGCATCGGCGGGACTTTAGACTAAGTCCTCCGATGATCTGATGATCCCATACTTAGAGGAATTTTCCAAAAATTCTCCTATCATGCACAGGTTTTCTTCTGTCATTAGAGAGAATTTGAGGTCAAAAATGGGTCTCCTAAGAGATGTACTATAAAAATATAAGATATATTAAAATATTATGAGTTAGGGGTTTTATGGGGTAGGTATATATGACAACTCACCTCCTACACTACTT
>LPNX011171355.1:13209-101630 GCA_001517045.1 Pseudotsuga menziesii
GGTGCTGGCTGTGATCTCCAAAGTACTATTATGATCCTCATTTTGCTTGCCAAAGGTTCTATCCAATATTGGCCATAAATTCTTTGGGTATTCAGCAGAATCAATAAGGTAGTACAAGCTATCATCAAGGGCCAGACATATTGCTCCAAAAGCTCTGTCACCGTCATTTAGCCAGTCATTCTCATTCTCATAAGACTCTTTTCCAAGTCCAATAGATAGCTCATAGAGACCTCATCTCTTCAGAGATGCAATCATCTTCAACTTCCATTCCGAATAGCTTGTGAATGGGGTGAGAAGAGGGATTGATGAGTCCATTCGAAGTTGTACTTGTTAAGACCTGCAAATCAAAACAAAAAGGGAACCGTAAGGTCGGACAGCCTGCACATTTTAGGCTTTCATCACACCTAGCATAGTCAATCAAGCAAGCTTGATCAACAAGTTCTTTACTTGGGGTATTAAGTGGTAAGCCTTGGCTTTTAGTGCAGTGCTGGATTTTTGAGCTATTTCTCAAAGTTCATGGAGAAATCTGTCAAAAAGCTTGTTCTTGAGAGATTGTTCTTCGTCCCGCCGTAAGATCTGATACCATATTAATTATTGCACATGATCTAGGAACTAGGAATCAAAATCATGAAAGAATAATTAACAAATACTCATGAATTGGTAATAATAGGAACTAGAATGGTTTCCTCTCTGTATATTTAATAAACAATAAAGTGTTACAATTCCAATGCTGAGCAATGGCTTAACTCCATGAAGAATTCAAATACCTAAGGAGACAATTCGAATTCAGTGAGTGAGTCTAGCTTAATTGACTCTCAACCATTGGTTCACACTCAGTTAACCACTTGACCAAAACCCTAATTGACTCACCAAACCCTAACTGAAGTTGAAGTGCAATAAATGACTAAATATCAACTGAAGGAGATAAAACACATGTCATAGCAAGCCAACCATCAAGTGCTAGTGCTCCATGACTTCAATGAACCCCGATGAGGTTAACTGGAGCTGAACTGACCATCAGAAGTTGGTGGAGGCACCTTGTTGACTCCAGATCATTAAATAATAATAAATAATCATTATATAATATATTTAATGAGAGGAGGCACCCTAACTGACTGGTTGAACTGATTGTAACCACCAGTTAGCAATTTGCTGCATTAATATCACTCAGATCACCCCCAAAGTGCTCTAGTTAGCCTCCTTGACTATAGGAGAAGGCTAAGTTAGCCTCCTTCACTGTAGGTAGGCGTGGGTGTGACTGGATGATGGCAATTAATGCTCCACTGATGTCAATTAAACTTAGGATAGTGGTTCAACTAGGCCAATTTGACCAAAAGAGTGTGTATGATGGTAAATGTCTCCAACAGGGATATGTTGCAGGAGCAAGTCGATATGCGGACTTGAAAGATAGCTGACTTAGTCGATTGGCTGACTAAGTCGGTCAGCTGACTAACTAGAGATTAGGTCGGCCACCTAAAGTCGTGTCGGTTCACTGATTTGTAACTATTTTGTAATCATATATATTAGGCTGTTGAGCCAGATGAAAACTGGGGTCAGTTCTCTGTATTGTATGAACCCTCTCATGCTAATATAATATGTTATTCTATCTACTTGTTCTTGTCTCTTGTGTCTGTTATGTATGTATGTTTTAGTATGTATTATTGGTAACCTTATGTGATATGTGAGATTACAATAGGGATAAAGTTTGAATGGACATCGAGATGTGAAGAAATCTTCCAGTGGTTCAAGAATCTTCTCACTCGTGCACCAGTATTTAAAGTTGCAAATCTAGAGAAAGATTTTGTGGTGTGTACCGATGCATTTGGACAAGGGCTTGGAGGAGTCCTTATGCAAGTGGCAACCACATGATATGTTATGGGTCGAGAAAGCTGAAGGAGCATGAGAAGAACTATGCCTCTCATGATCTAGATCTTGCATCCATAGTACATGCTCTCAATATGTGGAGGCATTACTTGATGGGCAGAAGATTTGAACTGAGGACGGACCATTGTGGTTTGAAGTATCTATTTGATCAGCCTACTCTGAATGTTAGGCAAGCGAGATGGCTAGAGTTTTTATGTGAGTTTGATTTTGAAATCAAGCACACAAAGGGAAAAGTGAATAAGGTAGCTGATGCACTTAGCAGGAAGGTACAAAGCATGCATGTGGCATCCCTTAGTATTTGCCAATCAGATTTGAGGCAGCAGATTGTTAATCATGTTGTTGGAGATGAATTGTATGAGCTGGTAAAAGAAAAATTGCAGCAGCAAAGTCTTGAGAAGAGGTATGACGGATATAAATTGGAAGAAGATGGACTTCTTACTTACAAAGGCAGAATTTATATTCCAAATGTAGTAGATTTGAGAGAGTTTCTATGGATAAAATCCATCAAAATCCATATTCCGATCAACCAGGATACCAGAAGACAATTGCTACCGCCAGAAAATAGTACTTTTGGCCAAGAATGAAAAAGGACATGGCTGAATACATTTCAAGGTGCATGAAATGTCAGCAGGTAAAGGTTGAGCATCAACACCCGGCAGGTTTGTTGCAGCCTTTGCTAGTTCCAGAATGGAAATGGGAAGTTATTTCCTTGGATTTTATCACAGGATTGCCGATGACTTGGAGACAACATGATTCCATCATGGTTGTGGTGGACAAGTTGACAAAGGAAGCACATTTTATACCGGTGAAGTCTACGCATAAGACTGATGACATTGCAAAGATCTTCATGAAGGAGATTTTCAAATTGCATGGATTGCTGAAGGCAATAGTCTCTGACAGAGATGTCAAGTTTACTTCCAATTTTTGGAAGGGGTTGTTTGCAGATTTGGGTACAAAGCTAAACTTCAGCATTACATACCATCGTCAGGCAGATGAGTAGACAGAGAGAGTTAATCAGGTGCTTGAAGATATGCTTCGCATGTACATAATGGACAAACCAACCAAGTGGGAAGATTACTTGCATTTGGTAGAGTTGGTGTATAAAAATGGACAACAGGAATCCTTGGGGATGAGTCCATCTGAAGCTTTGTATGGAAGAAGGGTTGTGCTTGGACCAGAATTGCTCAAGGAAATGGAGCAAGAGGTTGTAAAGATCAGGTAGAATCTAAAAGTAGCACATGACAAATAGAAAAGCTATGTAGATAAGCATAGGGTGAAAAGGGATTTCATTGTTGGGGATCATGTTTACCTTAGAGTGAGGGCAAGGAAGAGTTCCTTGAAGCTTGGAAGTTGTGCTAAGTTGTCACCAAGATATTGTGGGCTGTTTGAAGTGCTTGAAAGAATAGGGCCATTTGCATATAGACTTGCTTTGCTTGTGTTATGTTTCGGCGAATGTAATCGTTGCCGATGATATATCGTGGTATATGGCACATATTATTTGGCATCATGTAAATATGATTTTTAATTAAATAATCCCCAACCAGCTATGTCACTACAACCATATTGAAAAGGGAATGATATTCCTAAGGATAGGGGGGGGGAATTGTTAAAGCTTGAGCTCTTGGGGGAAAAGCCATGTGTCATCCACCCTTATTGACTTGTTCACCTTCCCTTGTCTCATCCAACTACCTCATTAAAATTTCTGTTGTTAGTTGGGGCAGTTATTTCTGGGGAGTGGAGTGCGGCAGGACTGTCAGTCCTTTCCCACATGCATACTCCACCAGCAGGTTGACCCTCACGATGATAGGAAAAACCACTACCCCATCACTCCATGCAAATCCTCCATTATTCCATTCACTCCACGACTGCATGGGACACTCTTCCACTCTCCCAAGCTTGTTCATCTCGCATAGAGATGTTTTGTTTCCTCACACACCGTTTGGGCTTCTCCATCATGGTTCCTCACACAGGGCACAAGAGGGTGCCGATTTGGCCATTGACGTTCTGGGATGGGGGCGTGTAATTTCCCTACTAGATTGTGGCCTGTGTGTATGTTCTTCTCAGGCATGGGCTGAGAGTTTTTTTACCTTCCCATTCTCAGACTATGTAAGTTTCCCTTGGCTGCATTGTTGAGAACGGACTGTTGTTTCCCCCACGTTTTGTTGGTTGTGTTTGCTATTACGTTTTTGGTTGCTGTAGGTTGTTATGGAGTCGTTTTGGCAACGATAGGGCCAAGAATGACTCAGGAGTTTCTTTCCCCTATCCAAGCTGTGAATAGCTTGTTTGGATGCATGTATGCAGTGGTTGGTCTTCTGACTATGTTGGACTGGGGATGAGGGCTTGGTTTGCTTGACAAACCTGGTGTGTTTGGCATGGGGTCTTCACTTGTTGACCAATATCCTATCATGTTAGTTGATATTGTGGGTTTTAAAATTATCAAAAATTGAACCAATATATTACAGGTATTGGGGGGATGAGGGGTTTAAGGTGGGGGTGGGTAGGGTGGTTTATAAGGATTGAGGTATAAAAAGGGGTGGGGAGGATGTTTTAAGTATTGCGAGGGGGTTTCAACAAAAAGAGTTTGGGTCAATATCTCTGGAAATTAAGGGTATTCTTTAATATCCCATGATCATATGTGCTATGTGAGAGGTTCACTAAGTGAAGTCCCCGTGGTGTTTGGGAGGCACACAGACAGAGCTAGAGGGCTGGATTTGTTCTCCACAACCCCTGAATAGCATTGGAAGGGAGGTCAGGGCCTGAGGAACTGTGTAGTAGAGAAGGGACTGATTTCCTTGTGTTGGGTGTGTGTGGGTGTCCTAGAAGTCAGGCTAGTTCTGGTGTAGGTATCCTTAGCTCTTCAATGAGCTCACCAGCTTAGCATTTAGCCTTTCCAAGCTCCTTGATGGCCTGATAAACCCAAAAATGTTGGATTGGCTGATCTATTGTTTTGTGTATCCTTGGCTATGTGTAAGCCTGCTTGTTCCTTATTCCTTGGGGAATCATGCCCAGCTCGGGGGTGGCAGCGTTACTGAGAGATTAAGGAGCACACTGGCCTATGGTTGGGTGGAACGTTGCAATGACGTAGCTGGTTGTGGGATGAATCCTTTATAAGATAAGCATTATTGATCATTTTGTCTCTGCATTTATATTTAGTGTTTAATGAATGACGATGAACATGTTGAATTCTTGAATGAATGTATGTTTTCTTCCGCTATGTATGTAAATGATTATGCATCTTAGCACATTTTATGTTCAAGCATTTCAGTTTTTATGTTTCTTCATGTTCATGGGGCTAGTTTCCCAGATGGTTAATGACACCGTAGCATCCTCTTCGCTGGTCAGAGGGTCGAGGACGTTACATTCTTCTTGGGTGAGAGATTGTTGTAGTATTTTTCTGAAAAGAGTAGGAAGATGCCATAGTAAATGTAGGGCAAGCAAACGTAAGAGCCATGTTATCATAATAGATGTATTAGCATCCACCAGGGGAGACTAGTAGATCCATAATATATTTAATTTAGGAAAAATAGAGTATGCCCTATAATTATGTACCAATATTTTTTTCATTTTTGTCTCCACGAAATCAACCACATGTTTCTCAGTTTCAATCTGCAAAACCGATAACAAATCAAACATATACAAAGTGAAGTCCATTTTGAAGCATATGTATCCTCTGAGAGAGATTCAAATCCTATGTATGACAAAATTTCATTAACATAATTAAAGGAAATCAAAGAGATGGCTACATAATATCACCTAGGATAGCTTTGTTGAGTCATCATATTTAGGGTAAAGGAGAAGCTACATTCATTTTTAAAAACAAATAAATTAAAGGAATTCATCATTTCAATAAAGAATTTTTTGATTGCTCATAAGTATAATGTAAAGATTGCTGATAAATTATGTACCAAACTCAAATTCAATGTCCTTTTTCATGCATTTATTCAAGTAATTACATTTATACCTCACAAACACAATATCTATATTGAGAACTATTGCAGGTTCTATCCTTTACATTTTATTTGAGAAATTGAAACTTGAGGATGGATTCTAGCTGTGGGATATGAGGTGGAAATGAAGAATGGAAAGGGCCTTTTCATATTCCAAATGTTTATTCAAGGTCAATCCAAGAAACCATTACAAGAAACAATTCCAGTTACATTGACATGACCACACATTAAGTATAATTGCAATAATGGATACTCACTTAAACATTATCAGAGAAATCTCTATAGATCAAATTGATATCAAAGAAATTAGAAAATCAAATACTCGTAATCCACAAATAATAGATGTTAGTTTTGCTCATGTGTCTAGTGGTGTCTCAATTGAAACAAAGGAACATATGGTATGTACTTCATAAATGAGCTCCACTTGCTAGTGTAGAAAGAGGTCAGAGTGACACTAAAGAAAAGATATTATCTTTTATATCCCATATTAGAATTAATGAATATGGGGGTGCCTTTCCATCATGTGAGGAAAATTTAAAAATAGAATCATCTCTTGTGGGATGGGAAAAAGGATTGGATCATCATATCTTGGAAGGGTTTTGTTATCTCTTCTAGAAGTTGGTCAGGTGGTTGCAACAAAACAACTCCAACAAAATATTTCACCAACACAAATACGTTTAGATATCTTACTTATTGAGGAATATTTGAAAGTTGTAGAGATTTCCAATCCCAATATGAAGGGATACATTACATTTCCAATCAATGATCCTCCTCCATTGGCATTACTCCAGTATTTGAATATAATAGAAGACATCAATATGCTAACACATTTAGAGGTAATTTATATAATGAGATCCATATTCGATACTAGTTTACAAATTTACTTTTAGGAATTCCCTTAATCTCAGGATCAAGAATGTATATATAGAGTAAACACGGTATATATGCAGTAAAAAAGTTCACCCTGTTTTTATGATCTATCAATTATATGACAATTTTGTCATGTATTAGAAGTGATTTCAACGAATTGGTGTGAAGGATGTGGAAGAGGTTTATGTGAGAGGATTATAGAAGTGGTGAGGATCGCTAGAGCTCTCATTTTCTGAAGCATTTCAGAAGCAACCAATTGAACTTATTCAAATTCTTTCTCTCAAAGCTCAAGATTCACTAGAGGAAGCTAAATTTCTATTTGAGACTCACTCAATTCCTGTAGAAAGAAATGCACATATTCTTGTAGAATCAATTTTGAAGGTTTGGAATTTGTGCTTACCTTTATAATTAAACATCTGACTTTAACACTTACCAGGCATGCAAACAATAATCATCTTGCATACTAAAGAACATGGATTTCCTGATTATCCAGGGCCTTTTTGGTGCACACCTAGTGGATACGTGGAATCGCCACAAATAGAGGAAGGGTTTGCCCCTCTTTTTTGGAGAGCCTTTGAGTTCTGTAAGAGGGCAAAGTTGCGTCCTTCTGAACTAGAGCTTAGGCATGCATTAATGTGACTGGTCATACCTATTCATGACATGCCTCACGATCATGAGGTAATAAGAGACATTTACTTATCTTTTGAACACATAAAATTTACCTTTTCCATTGATGAATGACTAGAATGTTTCTATATAGGAAAAGAAATTATTTCCCTAAGGAAGGAAATTGTTATGTCAAAGGTGTGGAGTTTTAAGAACATGACTAAACACTTTTTTGTGGTTCTTATTTATAATTATAAGAAATTTGTGTTAATTAGAGGGAATATATGTTTAGTCTTCATAATGTATTTTAGTGACATTGATGGTATTTGTTATTTTCTCATTTAGTTGTGTTAGAGGGAGAAAAAATTGTAGTGTCTCCCTTGCTACATTTTGATTACTAAAATAAAAAATAAAACATAATTTTTTTAAAAGAAACAATTTTAACCTGAGTTTCCTTAAAATAAAGTTATAAATAGAGGGTTTGGGACTCCCTCATTGATAAATTTTTTTTGGATTTATTTCCAAATTTGAAATTCATAAGTGGTATTCTGAAATTGTATCTCTAAAATTTGAAATTCTAAAGTCATATTTCTAAATCATGTACTATTTTTCATAGTTCCATGGGAATGAATCTATGAGGGTTTTGGTCACACCCCCTTGCTCCTTGAGCTTTGTAGCTGACTTGGGTTGTCTCTTGTTGTCCCCTGTACACAGTGGATGGAAGGGGACTTTACAGGGGATGTGCCCTTCTGGAATTGGGATCCTTTGGTACTTGGAAAGGGGATTTCTAAGAACGAAAGGAATGTCATCAAATGGGGATAACAGTATTGATATGTACAAGGATATCTCTCTTAAGAAATATACTGAAAATGATGATGCATGTACAGTATGGAACTTGGATCCTATGAATAAGGTCCATCAAGAAATTTCAAAACACATTTCAACAATGTTACTTCTATTTTGTGCAACTTATGCCCATTTAATTATGGTTCTTGATGATGAAGTGTTATATGAAAAACAAGTTTGCTTTCTTTTTTCATTTTATTTTTTCTAGTTTCTATGGCTATGGTATTTCTTTTGTTGCTTTTTCATCCACATCCCTTTATGTTGCATGTTTACTCTTCAAATAGGCTCCTTTTGTTAATTTTTGAGAAAATATGAAGAGTTTTGAACTTTACAACTTTTATCAATGAAATATTGAACACATGAAATAGTGAATCATTCAATCACACAAATTATTCATACACAACACAAGATATACCCTGGAAAACCCCCAAAATAATGAGGACAAAAAACCCAGCAATTCTTCAAAGTATAATTGATAGATTACAGGGAATGGATTTTACACATAGAAGATTGTTTGATAAGAGAGAAAACATAGAAATAGAGAATAATAATCAACTGTATGGACTTGCCATATTCCTGACACATTAATAACAAGTCGTAAATTTAGCGATGCATACAATAGCGAATTGCTGCATGAGAATTGTGCATTAATGATTCCAAAACTATGAATTTCCTTCATGAATAATAATTTTGGTGCATTGGAATCTCCATCATACGTCTTTCATCGTTAACATTGGCTGGTGCTTAACTAGCATCGAAGTGAACTCATTACCTAACTAAAAGTGTGAACACCTAGTTAACAAGATAACTTAAGTGTCATGGTGTTTTAACTCAAGTGTTTTCATGAAAAACACTTTATAAATGAAGTGTCATCTTTTTATTAACATAAGTCATCTTTCGTTTAACTAAATTATTTAATAGTATTTCATTATTAACACTTACTTAACTATTATTAACTAAATCATGGTGATTGATATACACTGGAGTGTTCACTATGAGTTCTTTAATCGACTGAAGCACACATTGTAACTTTAACTGAAGCTTACAATTTAGAGTCCACTTAGTCATCATTAAGAAATTTGAAGTATCTATGCATTATCTCTTTATATTTATTGCATGATCTAGATGTGTTAACTTTATTTATCTATCATATCATATTATACTCAGAAGAATTGTCACATGCTATGATAATATTATATTGCTCTCAAACCATATAGTCATTGCTAAAGTAATTCACTCAAGAGGTAGCTAATATCTAAAGGAGACTTAATAGAAATTTGTGACCATGGTTAGAAATATAGCACATAACATTTATGGTTCAAAATGCAAATCATTTCACCTCTATAACTGGAATCCCACCTCAAGTGTACCCACTATAACTAGGGTCCACATGAGAATTAGAACTTGATATACTCACAAGTCCACCTCTATAATTGGAGGTCCATCTCATAAGTACCAATATAAGAATCATGACTTGATATTACTCACAAGTCTAGCTTGATATTAATCACAAGTCCATAGACTTGTACTACAAGACTTTACAACATCACCAGCTCAACATATGAGGATATAGGACTTGATATTAGTCACAAGTCTAGAGAATGACTCCTGATGCTATACATTTAACACTCCCTCGCGGGGAAGGAGGCATTATTTTCCATACCAATATTGTCTCATAAGTAGCTAAATTTGTCACTGACAGAGGCCTTAACACATCTGCAATCTTCTCATCAGTATCTATGCACTGAAGTTTCACTGTACCTTTTTATACTATGTCTCGAATGAAGTGATACTACATCTTTATGCGTTTTCATGTATCATGAAACAATGGATATCCATAAATTTTGATGCAACTCTTATTATCACACCTAATAACTATAGGTTCAAGCATCTCAACAAACAATGTTGCCAGAAACAATCTTAGCCACACTGCTTCTCTACAGACAATACTAGAACCAATGTACTCTTCCTCTGTAATACTCTAGGAAACTGATCCCTATTTATTGTTGGACCAAAAAATCATGGTAGAAACCAAGCTATAACAGTAGCTTGAAGTGCTCTTATGGTCTAGAATGTTGCAACCCAAATCAAAGTTAGCATAACCAAGTAATAACACCCCTCCACTGGAGTCATACCTGAGTTCATAAGAAACTGTACCGCAGAGTTACCTCAACACATTCTTAGCTACAACCAAGTGTCTGTCTCTCGGATTAGACACTAACACTGGGGTAACAAATATCTAGCCTTGAGTGTATCAGGTACATCAACAATCCAATCATCTATCTATACAAAGTGGGGTCCACTAGATCTGATCTAGTATCAGAATAATGAATTTTGATCAAATTTGAAATAATCAGAGTGATCATGGATTTGCAATCCATGATGCTAAACCTCCACAATATGTTAATAATGTACTTCCCTTGAGACAAAAATATCTCATCTTTTCTCTTCCAAATCTCAAGGCCTAGAAAGTAGTGCACCGGACCTAAGTTTTTTATATCGAACTCTGATGTGAGCTCCCTCTTTCACTAAATAATCAATCTTTTCTCTCTAGTGAAGAATATATCCTTAGAATACATTACCAATATCAATGGTTAGTTCTCCACTACTTTGAAGTACAAGTTTGGATAAGATTCACTCTTAGAGAATCCCAGTCTCTAAAGATAGTTGTATACTCTGGCATACTAAGCTTGGGGATATTCCTTCAGCCCATATAAGGATTTCTTCAACTTTCATGCATGGTAATCCTTCCCATGAATAAAAAACCACTCGGGTTGTTCAATATAAAACTCTTCGTCAACCTCACCATTGAGGAAGGATGTCTTCACATCCATCTAGTGAACTTTCCATCCTAGAACTGATGCAAGTGAGAGCACAACTCGAATTGTGGTATGTCTGGCCATAGGAGACACAGGAGAAAATGCCTCCTCATGGTCAATTCCATCCTTTTGAGAGAAACCTCAGGAAACAAACCTGGATTTATATTTATCCACACCTCCATCTACAACATGCTTTAAATTGTAAATCCATTTGGAAGTAACTATGGATTTCTTCTCAAGTCTAGTCATAAATGCGCAAATAACAATCCACAAGAAGAACATTGAAAATAGAATATATGTGCAAATACCATTTTTATGGGACTTATGAATGAATTAGAACCTGAAATACAAACTTATGTGTAAAATTCCCACAAATAAAATGGTAGGTAGGACAAAGAATTATATCATATATGAAGTAATGTGTAAAAGTAACATAAGGAAGTTGGCATATGTATGCCAAACCCCACAAAAGATAAATTGTGATAAGAGGCATGTCGACGGATATCCTAACTTTAATAAGGTGCAAACAAGTGGGGAATTATCCAAGGAAAAGTAACTTCAACAAGTGGACACATATCTTGAGTTGAAAATAGTATAAACAAGCAAGAGATGGATGTGTTGAAGTAAGCTTGTAAAATCAAGAACTGAGATAATCTAGTTGGGAAATCTTTGACATTTTTTACGGTATCAATGGCTCATTGATCGTAGAAAGAATTTTATGTAGCAGAGATGAAGTATGAAAATAAATAGATCATATACAACAAGAATAGAACTTTATAAGGATATGTGTATTAAGGATGTGTAAAGTTCTTACTCAGTGAAAACACATATCATAGAAGAAGAAAAAATGACTGAGTTCCAAACAATGTTTAGTACAGAGATGCATATCGCTATCTTTATTGCACATCAAATATTTGGCAACTGACTGTCTAGACAAAAATATTCAAACGTAGATATTCAGACATGGATCAGATGGATTTCAATAGTTTTATATTTACAGCTAAGGTAACTTGCAATTTTGTTATAGGTTCTTATTTTCATATTAGGGATGTCAAACAAGGAAATGAACATGGAGTCAAATATTCCTTCCAGTTGTAGTTGGTAAAACAAAATTAGGGTGTTATAACATATAAAAACTAGGGGGTTGGAGCTTCCTTCAAGTTGATATATTTAATTAGGGGTTTAGAGGCTCCTACCAATTAGAGATGGAGAATAGAATTTGAAATTTGATGCTTCCACAATCGAAGATCACAATTATCCATAGGTTAGTGTTGTGTTGCTAGAAGTTACAATTTGCATAGTTAGACAGACATCTGTTCAGGTCAGTGCCTGAAGTTTGTGAGTTGATGCTTACGGAGATAAAATTCAGTGTAGGTCAATGCCTGTAACCAAGCATATTGTACTTGTGGATTAGGTTGATACCTGAAATGAGTGGATGCTCGTGTTTCGAGATTTCATTCTCCCACTGATGTAATAATTCTTACACACACTCGCAATTACTCTCAGATATTTGTATGCTGTTGTATTTGTTACTTTTGTTGCTGAAAATTTTTAATTGGTGAAAATATGTCATATATATATACGTAATTGCTGATTCATGCCCTCCCCCCCCCACTCTCAATAATAAGATAAATCCAACAATTTGTATTAGAGAGGGTGTCTTTAGTAAACACATTAATATTTTGAAGAAAGAGCCAATGTAGAAACAACGAAATAGGAAATGCTTTCTATGACCATGAAGAATGGACTAGGGGACGTAGAAATGGGAAAAGTTGATTTTGAAGGAGAACTAATCAGTGCTTTAGAAGATTAGAGAAATCTAGGAGTATAAACAAGGTTCTAAAGGAGAAACTTTCAAAGCATTGTTGAAGCCTCAGTTGTGTATGTGGGTGAAAAGGGTGTCTATGACTTACAACACAGGAAGACAACCCACCCAAAGGATTCAAGCAATCCCACAAAAGTATTTCTTTATCCTCGAGCTGTTTAAAGTAGTGATCTCCCATGGATATTTCAATAGCGTCCACTGGCTTTTGTGAGTTTGATCCACAGAGGATCTGTTTTCCAGATTGGAAAACAAGGTGTGTAATGTAAAGAAAAGTAAACTCAAATCTAACTAAGAAAATAAACCTGATCTAAATCTAAGCTATTTAAAGAGAATGTTGAATTAATATGCAGGTGAACCAGAGGTGTCAACAGACAAGTATTTTCATCTAGGAACCTATCACCAACTCACAGTTAATTAATAAAAATCAATTAACAATGACTTAAGATTATATCATTCAAAGTTGATCTCTTGAAAAATCAAAATATTTTGCTTCAAAGTGTCACTATTCAATCACTTGCAAAAATAGATAAAGACAATTAAAAAAATAAATTCCTTAACAAAAGAGAAATCCAAGTTATAGATAAATACATCTATCAATTGCAAGTAAACAGCCGCATCATCTGTCTATTTGAAACAAGAAAAATTGAGATCTGTCAAAAAAATTCAATCAGATGCGTGACAAGAGATATGAAATAGCACTACTATATTAGTTCAAAGTTCAACAAGAAATTACATAAACCTTATGAAAAACAAAGATGTTTTTCAATCTCTTGTGCCATCTTTCCTTCTCGAAAACTGGTAGCATCTCAATCAGATCAGAAAGAAAAATCTATTCTCGCACTACCGAGTGCTCCTAGCTCTATCCAGGTGGCTCTATCCAGGTAGCAGCATTTACAGAATATCAAGAAAAATCTAATTGGCCTGTTCAACGAAACCCCCAGTCTACTCTCCGAACTGTGAAAGAGAAAATCTCAACTGCTGTCTCGAGCCCCTCAATTGAATTTGCTTGCTCCTTTTAAAAGGTAGCATTGTCTTCTACAATATCTCCGCATTCCCATAAACTGATGCGTCGCTTTGTGACAACTCATAAAAGCTTTTAAATTCATCTTTAAATGAATGGAACCAAAACTGGATTTTTTGTGGCAGCAGTGGGACACTTCTTTAAAGAAACTATCATCTCCTTGTTCTAAGTGATTCTATAACATAATTCTCGTCCCAATGCAACATCAAATTTTATTTTTTTTAAATTCAATGCAATATCTTTTATTACATCACCTGGCAATTTTTGCGTGCTATCTTCCAAAATGACACATTCAAAGTGGGATGAAATATATGTTATCAAAATTTATTTGGATATAAAATTTAAACTTGTATTTTATCCTCCTTTGAAGGCACATTAACCAATGATTAAATAAAACCATTAATGCATATTGTTATGTGATAAGGTGACTAAAGAGCCATTAAAATATTTAACATTTATAAAGTCCTTTATAAAGTTCACGTTGATTCCTTGTTTGAGATAATGGTAGTTTTTGCAAATATGATAGAATTAGAATAAAGTGTCGATTATATTTAATATTCCAGGTAAATATTAAAAAGATCAAAGAACTTTATTTATACATTATATTTATACAAAATAAAAAATTATAATTAAAAGGTTTATTTATTTTGTATTAATATAAGAAATAAAGTTTATTAATTGAAAAGATACTTATTTGATCATTTTTTATTCAACACTTTTAATAATGTAGCAAAAATACTAGGATAGGCTAGTAATAGGTCTTTCAAACTCTTAACTTGAAAGCATGGTTTTATTCTCTAATATCCATTGTTTCATGAATCAAAATTATGAGGTTGAATAATTTATATTGATCCACCAACAAATGAAAATCGAAACTTCGCAAAATTGCCAAAACATCATGTCAATCTACTAAGTCAAACTACGTGATCTAATTAGCTCAAACAAGCTCAAGTAAGACTAAACAAAAGATGTTCATCAAAAGAGATAAAATATGCCGATGACAGAGATATCGAAATCACCAAATCCTTATACAATGAAAGCCAAGCTAAAGAGAAAGTAGCTTAAAAGTGAAGGATCGAAGAAATAAAGCCATGAAATCACCTTCCCAATAAAGCAAGATAAAAGAAAAAGAAACCCAAAGCTAAATACTAACAAAAATCACATGAGGGGTCCCTTTATTTTGTATAAAATAAAGGGGAGTTGTTGGGGTGCCAACAAGCATAGAGAACAAGATGAAGAAACAAGAAATCTCAAATTGGAGATAATGGAGAAGCTAACACACTAAGAAAAAGTGTGAAAAATTGGAAGAAGTCACTCACCTAAAAGAAGAACTACACAGGGTGAATTATCAGTTGAAACTTTTATAAAAATATAGCAAGGACATTGGGAATTCAAAAGGGACTATAAAAAAATACAAACAATTAGTTGAAAACATGGGAACATACTCTAGAAGATATGCAAATGTAATAAAAAATTTCATGCCAAAAGGAGATCAAAATTATGAAAGAAAGGTGTCCCCTCCTTATAACATTATCCTGGTGCAACTAGAAAGTTGTTGACTCACAAAGTACCCGATACTTTTCATGGGAAACTATTTTTGTTGGATAAAATTTGATCACAAAGTAATAAATTGTAGAGCTCGTTTGAGGAACTATCCTAAAGAGAATAGATTCTTCTATAGAAGGAATGATGTTTAAATAGAGTTGGAAGCCTCAAAAGAAGATTTAAATCCACTTGGTCCTTTAAGTGCAGAAAGTGAATGTAAAAAATGCGGAAATCATGGACATATGAACAAGGATTAAAAATATATATATCTCCATTGATCATGCCAACTAGAAATGGTCATGTTAAAGAAAAATCAAGAAAAAACTGGCAAAAAAAAACTCAATCATTCAAGTCATGAAGGGTGCATCTTGGTGCTATATGCACAGAATAAGAAAGTTCAATGGTATATTGGCAGTGGGTGTTCCAAACATATGATAGGAGATAAAGGAAATTTATTGAATTTCAAAGAAGAAAGAGGAGGAAATGTATACTTTGGAGACAATGGATCATCCAAGATTATAGGTAAGGGTGGGTTCAGTCTTGGAAACCAAAGAACCAAAGAAGACAACGGTTTTATTGGTTGCAAATATGAATAATAATCTCATGAGTGTGAGTGAAATGTGAAAACAAGGACATGATCTCACCTTTGATTAAGAGAAATGAAAAATAGAATATAGAGACACAGGAAACATAGTGTAAACCACAACCATAACTTCAAATAATGTCTATATACTATATGAACAAGAATAAAAATGTTTCCTTGGGAAAATAGATGAAAGCTGGATTGGCACAGGCAAATGAGACATATAAAATTCAACGACCTTTTCAATATTAGCAAAGAACGGGCCATGAGAGACATACCAAGAATTAGAAATCCCTTACAACTAGTTTGCGAACATTGTCAACATTGAAAACAGACAAGAGTGAGCTTTAAGACAAAGGAGTACACTACAACAAGACCATTAAAGTTGGTTCATACAGATCTATGTGGACCTAATAGGACCAAAGGGTTAAAAGGTGAACACTATATTGTTATATTCATAGATGGATTCACTCGAACGACATGGGTTTTCTTCTTCAAGACAAAATCGGAAACATTTGAATGCTTTAAAATTCTTAAGGAATTTGTTGAAAACAAGACCGATAAAAAAAATCCCGAGATCAGAAAATGGTGGAGAATATGCATCAAATGAGTTTGAATAATTTTGAAAACAATATGGAATCAAGAGACAATTCTTAGCACCCAAAAAACCACAACAAAATGGAGTAGCTGAAAGAAAAAATAGAACTATGCAATAAATAGCCATAACAATGCTTAATGACTCTAAGCTTTTTGACATCTTCTAGATGCAAGTTGTTCATACTGTTGTTCACATTTTAAATAGAGAAAAAATCATAATAGGAGGAAACATGACTCCATATGAACTCTTAAAAGGAATACTAGCTACAGTCAAACATTTATGGATTTTTGGAAGCAAACGCTATATAAAAAAAAGGACGAGAATACTGGAAAATTTGATTCAAGATACGATGAAGGAATTTTATAGGGTATGCTACTATAATTAAGGCATACAAATGTTCTAATATAAGGTTAAATAAGACATTTGAAAGTCCATATGTAATAAAATATGAATAATTCAAATAGAGTTCGTGATTAACGATGATGATCACTCACATAAGCCATACAGAATGAAGAAAGGACAACATAATAGCAAGAAAATTTGCTTCAAGAAGGAATATAGGAAATAAGCTGACATGATACAAAAAATCCTTCCAAATTCATTCAAAATATTTGATTATAGGAGTTAAAAATGTTGGCGTAGGAACTAGTATAAGACTCTTGACTGATGGCACCAAACAAGCACACCTTTCACTATTGTCTCCAGTGTAATCAAATTGTTAGAATGAAGATAAAATTGATGAGCACTGGGTCAAGGACATGGAATAATAATTGAATCATATTAATAAGAATCGGACTTGAGAACTTGTTCCAAGACCTAAAGACAAACATGTTATAGGAACAGAATGGGTTTTTAGAAACAAACTAAATGAGGAAGGACATGTTGGCAGGAACAAGGAAAGGTTAGTATGAAAAGGATATATGCACATATTGAAGGAATGTATTTTGAGGAAACCTTCACTCTAGTAGCTCAAATGGAATAAATTATAATTTTTTTAGCCTATTCTTTCTCCAACAATATCATGGTGTACCAAATGGATGTCAAATCGTCATTCTTGAATGGAGAATTACAAGAAGCGTACATAGAACAACCTGAAGGATTCTCTCTCTTGGGCAATAAGGACTATGCTTGCAAATTTAAAAAGGCATTATATGGACTAAAACAAGCACAAAGATCCTGGTATTCACGTTTAGATTAATATATGCGACAACAAGGCTTCAAAAAGGGCCATGTAGTAAAAAATTTGTACATAAAGGTCAAAGGTGAATACATGACTATAATCGAGGTATATGTAGATGACATTATTTTTGGAGGCAATTATGACAATCTTAGTCAAAAGTTTTCTATGAACATGCAAAAAGAGTTTGAAATGTCCTTGCTCATAGAATTTTCTTTCTTCTTGGGATTACAAATATATCAACTAAAAGATGGCCTTTTCATCTCTCAAACTAAGTATACAAAGGAAATGTTGAAAAGATTCAATATGGAGGAGTGCAAACCAATATGTACTCCCATGATTATTGGATGCATTTTAAAGGACGATGAAGAAAACAAAGTTGATCAAAAACTTTATAGGTCAATGATTGGAAGTTTTCTATATGTGACAGCCTCAAGAATTGATATAATGTAAGTTGTAAGTCTAGTTGAAGATTTCAAGTCGCTCCCAAAGAAACACATGTTTATATAATAAATAAAAATTCAGATATCGAAAAGTGACCCTAAATCTTGGATTAAGGTATCCATTTAGTGATAATCCGACATTAGAAGTGTACATAGATGTGGAATGGGAAAGAAGCATTGACAATAGAAATAGCTCAAGCAAAGCCTTATTCTTCTTAGGAAAATTCTTAGTTTCTTAGCTAAGTAAGAAACAATCCATAGTGTCCCTGTCAACTACAAAAGTAGAATACACTATCACAGTAACATGATGTGCACAGGTGTTATGGATGAGGCAAAATATGAAATATGTTCAAGTGGAATATGACCATCCCATTTCAGTCTTATGTGACAACAAAAGCATGATAAATATCTCAAAGAATGCGGTAATGCATTCAAAAACCAAACACATTCCTATTAAATATCATTTTGTAAGGGAACAAGTTGCTAAAAATGTGGTCAAGTTGGAATATGTAGATACAAAGGAACAAGTTGTGGATATATTCACAAAACCGATTCCTAAAGAAACCTTTGAGTATCTAAGAGGGAAACTATGAATAATATCTACCTCACAAGTTGAGGAAGGATAGTGTGAATAAATTCTATGTATTTGATGCATAGATGGGTTATTTGTGACCTGGCACACCAAAAACAAGACAAACATGAATAAATGAGCATGAAGACAAGGGGAGTCAGTAAAGAAGAGAGTCCCTTTTCCATTGATTTCAAAGGGGGAGAGAAAGAGAAATCCTAATCACAAGGGGATCATGTTAGGATGACTAGAATGAGAAAATAGAAGAAATTGGAAGGTAAATCTACACGAAAAGAACAAAAAATAATCAAAGGAATAATCTCAAGCAGAGAATTTTGTGCACAAGAAAAGAGCTCACTTTCATGGGGATATTATGACAGGTGTTATGACAAAGTGGTGTTAACATCAATGCCAAATGGGGAGATTGTTGAACATGTATTATCATTGATTTCAAAGAATTGATTAAATGTTAAAGGATCGAATGATTTTTCAAAGGATTGATTATTGAACAT
The DNA here is from genome assembly GCA_001517045.1 of Pseudotsuga menziesii. Classification (NCBI taxonomy): domain Eukaryota; kingdom Viridiplantae; phylum Streptophyta; class Pinopsida; order Pinales; family Pinaceae; genus Pseudotsuga; species Pseudotsuga menziesii. The sequence continues at coordinate 32,454 of LPNX011171355.1, forward strand.
GTTGCAATGGATGTCAAAGAATATGTAAGGAGACTTATGTCAAAGGAATTTGTTGAACATTTTGTAATTGATAAATAATTCCTCAAATAAATCCATTTTGAAGAAATACATATGAAAGAATGTGGAAATCTGACAAGGTCACATATCCTACCATGACATTGGTCATAAGTGCACAAATAATAATCCACAAGAAGAACATTGAAAATGGCATATATCCACAAATACCGGTTATATAGGACTTATGAATGAAGAATCTGAAACACAAACTTGTGTGTAAAAGTACCACAAAGAAAATGGTAGGTGGAACGAAGAATTATATCAGATATGAAACAATGTGGAAAAGGCCCACTAGGAGGTTATCATCTGTGAGCCTAATCACACAAAAGATAAATTGTGATAAGTGGAACATCGATGCAAATCCTAACTTGAATAAGATGCAAACAAGTGGGGCATTATCTAAGGAAAAGTAACTTCAACAAGTGGACACATCTCTTGAGTTGAAAAGAGTATAAATAAGAAAGAGATGGATCTATTGAAGTAATATTGTGAAATGAAGAACTGGGATAATTTGGTTGGCAAATATTCATAATTTCTTGGGGTATTAATGGCTCATTGATAAAATAAAGAATTTTATGTAGCGGAGCCAAATTGCACAAATAAATAGATGATATACAATAAGAAGAGGACTTTATAAGGATACATATATTAAGGATGTGCAAAGTTCTTACTTAGTGAAAACGAAAATACATAGATCACAGTATTCATCTAACATCAAATCTTTGGCAATTGACTATCTAGACATAGATATTTAGACGCTAATCAAAGCGATTTCAATAGTTTTACATTTAGGTTTAAGGTAACTTGCAATTTTTTTATACACTCTTATTTTCATATCAAGAAGGTCGGATGGGGCAAGGAATAGGGAGTCAAAGATCCCTTCATGTTGTATCTAGTAAAACAAATTTGGGGTGTTGTTGGGTGTTATAATGCCTAGATTAATTCACCTAATATTTAATTATCGACCAGGGTTGGTAGGCTTCGAGTTGCTACAAAATATATGCAAAGGTAGAGGGTGTCATGTAAATATTTTAACAAACAAAAGATTGAAATATCTTTCAACATGAAAAACCAAGTCAAACTCCTAAAAATGCAATTATTAATATAATTGAACCAAGACAAAACATCAAACTAAAATAAGATCAAGCTATATTACTTTAATTAACAAATGAGAATGCAATCACTACTTTTTATGACAAAGTCTATTTAGTGACTTCAAAAACTAACTAAGCAAAGAAAGTGTACATTTGGAAATGCAAGTACAACCACTAAATAATTATAAACAAATAACTCCTAACTAAAAAGGATACTATCAACAACTACTTAAAAAGCTATGATGCAAAGAAAACTTAAATAAGTGAATGGAAAACTAAGGAAGAGAAACAAGTAGAAAACTTAATAAAGAAAACTGAATAAGAGAACCAAGTAGAAAACTTAATAAAGAAACTGAATTCTATCCTACAAGTCTCTGTTGGTAATCACACAGTGAAAAATGAAACTATTCCTAAAGATAACACTACTAATCCTAAGTTGTACATGCAAGCGGATAAATTAATCCAAAAGCATAATTATAAAACAATACAATAGTAAGAAGAATCAGGAACAAATAAAAGAAACAAAACATACCCTAACTCAAAAGCATGTTCAAAGGGAAAAGATGTAGAGAAAAGAATAAAACTTTAATAAATAACCTAAAACAATCAAACTTATTGTCTAAATAATAAATAAAATTGTTATCTAACTATTACAGTCAAAGCATACATAAAATACTAAAGAACCAGAAATTAAAACAATTTTAAAACACATTAAAAACACTAAAAACAGAACTGTGGGCTGAATGACAAACTGAACTGCAGGTCTGCAAAACAGACTAGAAGGAAGGTCAAAATGACAGGATGAACAGACTATCTAAATGACAGTATGTATAAAGAAAATAGTATAAAATAACCTAAATGATCTACTTCTCAGCTGATTTTATGCATATGAAGATGCAATGCGTAAGGAACAGTAAATAAACATATTTAATCATCAAATTTAGCAATAAAATAAACTTAAACAAATTCATGAACATCAAGAATCATTGCTTATTAATAAACAAACTAAAATTCAAATTGCATAATCTCATAATAGAGAAGAAATAAACAAAACTTAGTCTATTTAAATTGATAAAAATAATCTACTCTATCTCTTATGAACAAAACTAGATAATAAGCTAGAAATGAAATGACAGAAACAAATGGAAAAAAACTATGCATGCAATCTAGCTATTTAATTATGGAAATAAAATGCATTATAGAAAGCAAATGAAACAAACATTTACAGTAACTTAATGAACTAAACAAACTAGAAATCAAAACTGAATTAGCTACAAATAAAAATAACGAAAACAAGAAAATAAAACCTTTGGTTGATGAGGGGCCCTCTCAGCAATCAGGGGTGACTCCTGGCTATCTCTTACATGAACGCAATCATGAACAACAAAATACACAGATTTTATTAAAAGTAGGAAACAGAGTTATAGCGTGATTCTCTAAAAATGACTGTCTAACTAATGAAATGATCCCCCCACCAACACTCACACAGAGGCTGGTATTTATGTTGTTTACAAGAGATGAGCAAGTCGACCCTTTAGTGGTTGACTGCTCTCTAAATTTAGTCGACTATTAATTGAAATTTAATTGATCATAACCAATGCATAAGCATCCCCCTTCTTCAGCGTGAACATGGTATGCCTACTCCTCCTTTATTGTGAACGATGGCGTGATGTGGTATGCCTTCTCCTCCTTTATCGTGGGTGTGGAGTTGTGGCGAGCAAAGGTAGCATACATTGTAGGACTTCTAGAATGGAGACGTTCCACCCTTTAAACTCGTGGGTAGTAGGTAGGTTACAAATCTGTTCCATCGTTTAATGCATGAGATTGGTTATTAATAGCACGCAGACTGATTAGAGATATGGATGGAAAGTTGGACAATGAGCTGGAAGGTGGGCTATGTCATGAGCTAGACAGTGAGCTAGATCATGAGTTGGACAGCGAGCTGGATCATGAGCTAAACAACGAGCTGCATCGTAAGCTGGATAGCGAGATGGATGCGTTGTCTGTTTGTTTGTCTGTTCGCGTACTTGTTATTTTAATTTGCCCAAACAAACTATATAACCTACAAACGAATATACACACTAAGTAACATATCACATATGCTTTAAATAATGTTAATTTAAATCAATAAAACCATAAAATGACAATAATAAATGGATTATATATAAACCTTTAATTTATTCATACCTTGGGCTAAATGGTGATCTGCGTGGTAGAAAATACATAAAAAAGATAACAAAACATATGTTTAAATGAGTAATTTAACTGCCCAAAATGATAATAAATATGCGTTCAATAGGTGTTGTATCATCCTTTCTGTTGGAGCAGATAAAACCTATGGGGTTGGAGCTTCCTTCCAGATGAAGCTGGTAAATATAATTAGGGGGTTGGAGCCTCCTTCTAGTTGGAACTAGTGAGTATAATTCAAAAGTATGTGCTTCCATAATCATAGATCACAATTATCCATAAGTTGGTTCCTTTTTGCTACAAGCTATAGTTTCCACAATCAGATTTACATTTTTTCAAGTTGGTGCCTAAATTTCGTAGTCAATTCTCAAGTAGATAAAATTCGATGCAGGTTGGTTCCTGTAACCAAGCATATTGTACTTGTGGGTCAAGTTGATACCTGAAATAAGTGGGTGCTCATATATATATTTCAGCACAGTTACTAATTCACCCCCTCCCCCCCTCAATAATAAGATAAATCCAACACTTCTTCATAGGATGAAGGCTCTGAGTCACTGATGTAAGTCATATATGAAAGGCTCACATATACTGATGCGAGTTATATGTTAGGTTTCTTTCACTCTTTGGAATATCCAACTGGTGCTCCATGCTTATCTGCATCTTTCAGTATATATCAACACGATGCATACCTCCTATTGGTAGGAGGTTCATCAACCATCTCAACTGGTTCATCAATCATTGTTAAATCTGCTAAATTATCCCTCTCAATATCTAGATAGGTGTTGTTAAGGAATGTTTTACTATGGTTGGGGTCGAGTCCACCAACGTACTAGGGGTATAAATACTGATATATAACACTTTCCAAGAATGATTATAAGAAGGGTTCATTCCTTACATACGGAGGTTGATCCAATCTCCCTTTATCCCTCATATTTCTCTCCAATGCAAGAGACCTGCAAAATAAACTTCGAACCTTCCTCAAACCAATTTGACTACATGTAAGGAGATAATATTCAATATAGTATGAAACCCTAATATGATAAACCTCAACATGTAATCCTAAACAGAGATGAGAAAACTAGTATACACTAATTTGGAAAGGGAAGAGCATCAAATATTTATTAATCAATGTAAGAAGTACAAGATATACCTTCTCCTCATGAAAAGCACCTCATGAAACCTATGATATGGATCTCCTGCTTCTCTTCTCCAACAATCTTAGCCTCCAAGATCTGTAACAAAAGGAGATGACAACTAGGGAAAAGGTAGGGGGGGTGAGGGTCCCAATTTCACCAGCATAACATTATCAAAGGCTCACTACCCTTCATGGATCCCTCTCCCTCTCTTATATAGTATTATGAAGAGTTAGGATCGAAAATGGATTAGTTACAACCAAAGGAGTAATTCTAAAACCAACCAAAACACCCCAACTTAGATATTTTTCTTTTTTTTGATATTTTTTACCACTTCAGGGGATACACACGGGTTTCCTTTAACAAAGTCACTAGGGAAATGTAGGGTTCCTTCAGCAAACTTGCGAATGGGTCAAAATATTCATTGTCAGGGTATTTCCAAGCATTTTTAGGAGTTGGTGTCTTTCTGGAAAGTTTTTCCTTGGTTGGGTACCTTTCCAAAGGTCTGTAAAAGAGATTAAATGGACTTACAAAACTCTAGATATGGCCCTTCCATCCAAAGGTGTCCTTTAAGTGACTAACAATAGATTTTATTAGTGTCATCATGCGGCGAAAACATGTAAAAGTCATTAGGGACGAAGAAGTGCCATTTTGGGATAGTGACTAATGCCCCCTAATGTATGAAGCCAGAGAGTAAGATGATATAAAATACATTATAAAAACGGCAACGGTTGAGACGAGGAGTTGAAGAGACCAGAGAATCCAAGATCATAGGCTCGAACGAAGGTACCTGAAAGAGAGATAAATGTTAGACAATATGATCTCTGGGACATTCATGTCCATATAAAAATAATCTCTAGGAAGATACAAGGTGGATCCAAAATGTGTATAACTGATGTAACTATCATGGTCACACAATATGCAAAAAGGCGCCATATACAATCTAAATGAGTCATGTCCACAAATGAACAACGTGGATCCATGCTCAATAATTGATCATAGCCACAAGAATATAAGGTGTATATATGTCTCAGCAAATGTCATATGAGGTGTGACAAGGTCTTGCACAACTCGGGTAATAGAAAAAAGAGGATGATGCTACTATTGACCCAATGTCTTGAATCCAAACCACTCAAATGTTTGAATCCTAACCATGTGAATTAACTGATTTGTCATCGAACATGGAGGAAACTATTTGATTATAGGTCATTGATGAAACCATTAAGAAACGTGATGGAAACCACCATTAATGAAAATCGTCCCCATGATACCTAGTACTCTCTAACAAGTGTGAATAAATAGTCTTGAAGCCGAACACCTGAATAGTCCATCGAGTAGGAGACATTAAGGTATTCCTGCTACCTAATAGCTAGGGAAATTTCCACTGATAACTACAACGCCTAAGGTACTTTCATAAACTCGAAATTTCATTCTCATATAAATATCTGTTGAATTTGATAGGAAGAGATCCATTGGATGGAAGGAATTAAGGCATCCTCCATCATCCAAACACGAGGTAAATCAAACACTGATTGGATATGGAACTGGTACAAAATTTTGCAGCAAGGACCACTGAATACTAGATGTAATGAATTGATACCAGGGAGTGGCCAACACAAAAGGTCAAGGTACCTGTATAATGGTTGACAAAGGTTTATCCTTGAACAATGAGCACGACAAAATAGTGACTTAGGCATCGTTTTGAAACCAAAGGACCAATGATACAAATCTACAATGTAGGAGACATTGACATATTATCCATATAATTGGAAAAGGAACCAACTAGAGGAGTAAGAAATCTGAATCAGGCTTAATCCTAAGGCCAAAAACTAGAACCCAACTGCTAATAGATTCAAAGCTTGTCCTTTTTTCAAGGAGACAAGACTTGTTGCCATGATATAAAAGAGATTTGAATGAACTTCCCTTTCCTTATTTCTTGTAAAGTTTTAACGAGTCCAAGAAAGAAAAATCGGGCCTTTATTCATTGTTAGGAAATCCTGAAGAACATATAGAATAACACTTGATAATACATTGATCTATGAATTCTACGAGCCCAAATTAGTTAATTCTTGGTGGTGTTTTCATAATTTTGAGAGTTTGAAAATGTCAAAGAAGACTCTAGGGGGGGGATTTTTCATGAAGTTAGTCTCCAAAGTCTGAAAAAACATAAAACAATCCAAAGGAGAACTCTCTTATCTCAGTGCAACTAAGGTATTCATTTTTCATAGTTAGTCCAAAAGGTCCAAAAAAGGGTTAAAGTATCACCGTATCGATGCTCCTTCAAAAAACAAGTAGAATTCTTTAGTTTTAATGAGTTTGAAGGAAAGCAAGATCACTCAATGGTTTTGTCCTAAAGTTTTAGAGAGCATGACAATGGCATAAAGAACATGTTAGCACCCTGTAATTTTCCTATGGTTGTGGTAGGAAGTCACAAGGGTAACCATTTCAACCAACTTTAGACTGTATTCTAGCCAATACATTCAGAGACATCTCTCTCTTATCACTGTAGCATTCACATGTGCATATGACTTTAAACAAGCATGTAGAAGGCTAGATTCCTGCTGGTAATAGAGTGGTTTGTAAATTAAAATATTGAAGGAAATACAAATAATAAAACCATTGGGAGTATTAATTCTTGCACATGATCTAGGAACTAAGAATCAATCTCATGAAAGAATAATCAACAAATACTCATGAAATGGTGTTAATCGGAACTAGAATTGGTTTCCTTTCTGTATATTTAATAAACAATGAATGATTACAATACCAATGTTAAGCAATAGCTTAACTCCATGAAGAATTTGAATACCTAAGGAGACAATTCGAATTTAGTGAGTGAGTCTAGCTTAACTGACTCTCCACCATTGGTTCATACTTAGTTAACCACTTGACCAAAACCCTAATTGACTCACCAAACCCTAACTGAAGTCGGAGTGTAATAAATGATTGAATCTCAACTGAAGGAGATCAAACACATGCCATAGCAATCCAAATATCAAGTGCTAGTGCTCCATGACTTCAATGAACCCCGATGAGGTTAACTGAAGCTGAACTGGCCATCAAAAGTTGGTGGAGGCACCTTGTTGACTCCAGATCATTAAATAATAATAAATAATCATGAAATAATATATTTAATGACAGGAGGCACCTTAACTAACTGGTTGAACTGATTGTAACCACTAGTTAGCAATTAGGTGAATTAATGTCACTCAGATCACCCCCGGAGTGCTCCAGTTAGCCTCCTTGACTGTAGGTAGGTGTGGGTGTGACTAGATGATGGAAATTAATGCTCCACTAATGTCAATTAATGTCAATTATAGTTAGGATAGTGGTTTAACTAGGCCAATTTGACCAAAATAGTGTGTATGATGCTAAATGTCTCCAACAGGGAGATGGAGTCACAGTCTGAAATTTTTAAGGACATTACAGTAGATAATGAAAAATGGATTTCTCTTATGTATATGAGGCAAAGTAAGCTCAAAATTCAGTTAAATAGGTTTAAGCAATGGTAGGAGAAAGGAGAAAATCCCAACACGACAAGGGGGACCTATCGATGGATGAATCTCTTGCAACACCTTTAGTAGAATAACATAATGAAGGAAATATCATTTATGGAGCACCTAACTGTGGATGAATTCCATAATTACCATAACAAACACATAACGGATGCTACATCTGACGTGAAGAGTGCTTAATGAAACAAATTCTTCTCGTACAACTAGAAAGCATTTTTACAGAAAATAACACATATGAAAATGGCATAACAGAGAACATAACTAAATACCGACACTGTGATGAATCTCATAACCACAAAGAAGCATTTTCATTACTACTCCCAAAAATGTTTGCAGAGCTACAATACCGGTGCTAAGGCCTCAAAAATGAAAGTCAATCCAACCTCTATATTTCTCTAAGGAGGTTCTATTTATAATATAAATTACCCCCTGGATACGTCCCGAAACAGGGCATCAAAACCAGTTACAAAATGAGGATCAAATCCTGAATCATTATAATGAATCGTAACAAACTGTCGAAGGTGTCCGATTCACTATGATTCACTACCAAAATAGGAAATACAAAGTGACAGGCATGCTGGATCAAATGACACCACGACGTCTGGATGAAGGCACGCTTTATTTGATAGTGATGCTTCTATAATGGTTTATCCCTTTCATGTGTGCCCCCCTCTCCTTTGTCATACTGGCTGAATTGGCTCCATAACCTCTTCCGCTTCTGACCTTTATGTTTAGTCTGTGTTTGATGGCATGTTTTTCCTGCCTTCCTAGCCGGCGTGAAGGATTATCACCCTTCTATGTTTGGCTACCTACCCGTTACTTCTGTCTCCTGGAAATACTTTCAGTCGTAGAGGCTCAAGAGGACCCCCCCATTTTTCGACACTAACAAGCCCTTGATGGGCTTAACATCCTTGTGCTCCTCTTTCTCCTGGGAGAAGGGTCCTCCTACAGGTCGTAACAGAGAGACACCTACTCGGATTCATCATCATCCCAGGTAAAAATGGAAAGTGGAATTCACAAAGATGATGGAAAAGGCCTCTAATCCACCCTCCTCTCGTACGAGCATTCGTTCCAACCGACCACCCCTACAAATGAATACTACACATTGTGATTATGGATATGACAACCACATCCAAAGGATTTGGTGGGATACCCATCTGACTGGAGACCCTAGGCATTGCTTCTGCATGGGGGTTGTATTTTATTAGGACCGCATTGTCCTCACCAGCCTCAGAAGGTCGCTCTAATGTGAGGAACATCCTTCCCTTGACCTTACTAGCACTGGAGAACATTTCTAATGTAATGAACATTTTACCTTGATGGTTGGAGTCCTTTTAGCATGAAGACCTGGGAATAAAATAATTTCAGAGTGGTGCCCATCACTTAGGAAAATAATACTTAGGAAAACAAGTTCCTCAAGCATGAATACCATCACTGAACTTCTTTCAAAACTCTCAGGATTATTGGACAAGTAACATTCAGCCACCATCTCTTTTCTTCAACATTTACCAAGTATGTATCTTCGAATGGATCCAGCTGTGGTGCTTATAAGGAGATTGGTGTTCAAATTAAACAATGGCCCCTACACCCCTTAACACATGCCATCATCAAGTGGCATGATGACAACATGCATGATCACGTGGGTTCTGGCTCCAATTCTTAGGCGGAGGCACAATCCAAGATACCCCTTTTTGTCATGACATCATACTATCAACTACGGAAGTGACCCCTGGCTTTGATCCTTGTCAGCCTATAGTTATCCCCTAGCATGTGGACTAGACATTTTGCATGCATCGACCTCTCCTGGTGATGGTATTAGTATTTCCTTTCTCTCTATTCCTTATCCTACTGTGTGAAGGCCATACATATATCTTGTCATTTGATCATTAGGGCACCTCCGATTATCATATGCATGAGGCAGTAACCTTTGGACTTAGGGAAGTGATCTACACCATGGATTTGACTTATGGTTGTAGATCCATTTGAATAACATCTGGACATTCAATAACCTGTCCCTTCTACCCTTTACATACTCACCCTCCAAAACATTGCTTCTTCACATCTAGGGTGAGAGGGACAGTCTTCAACCATGGATGTTCGTTTGGTATTCACAATGGCTTGTGAAATGGGTGTTCCATATGTAATCCCACATATTTCAACCCCGATTATTTCTCATATGACTTTCAACGAGCGAGATCATCTCAAGCCCTTGGATTGATAGGTTCTTCGATCTATGCCGTTCATTTTTTATGGGAACACCATATTTCTTAAATCTTGAGGGTGATTTGCTAAACGTATGTCTAATTAGTGGGGTCACTATCCACTGTGGATCTCTCCTATATTTGATATCTATTGTCGATACTTGTAGACATATCCATTTTGTATCCCCTTTCATCCTTCTATCCCTTGGAACCTTCAGGCAATGGAATAGAATCTGGTCGTAGATCTCGTCTATGCTAGATCTCAACCGTTCAACTATGTGGCCCCTACCTCACTTCGCGATCTTCCCGCTAGTTAACCTGCATGCATGTCCTTATATTGAAATAGATCGGGTTCATTGGTGAATTATCCAGTTGAATATATATTGTCGAGGGTGTGAGGAATTACACGATTTCACATCATCCCATTCCCTTATCCGTTGCGCACCTTCCCCCTACGAAAATCGCCAGCACCGTTGATCGAATCATTTCCAGATCATCGTCATTCAAAAGAATGGGGCCTTTTGGCACTTCGTGGTCATCCTCTGTATTATTTATTATGCCAGTTGGGGACGGAAAAAATACTTGCCTCCATAGATCTTTCTCATCAAGGATTCTGGCCCTTTAATACGTGTAGGCTCTCCTGGGCTTCGCAACCACAACGCACCCTTATCTGGATGGCGTCTTTCACTATGCAAACCCTTCATTACCGTCGATCTACACTTCCAGCTCATTCGATGAATGATATTGCTTTTCTCTTACTCCTGCGATGCCTATGTCAAGTTTACATGCCAAAGGATAGCCTAGTTCCTCGCTCAGGCTTGGGGTAAGCTTCCTCAATGACCTTGAAATTATCAAGGATTGAGATTTTTTTCCTATACCCCCTTCTGCAAGGCAACTTCTATAGGACCCTATCCAAAATTTAGCACAAGTGCTAACAGCAGCTCCAACTCAGGCATGATATCCTTCCTATGAGGTAGCAAAGAACCTGCATAGATCATGTGCTTGATCCATTTGGTTGATCCCAACTATTTCCTGGAAACCCCCTCCAAGCGTGCTTTGAAACCAAACTAAAACAATGCTGAAAACAAAATTGAAAACAAATGCCAAAAGGAAATGCTTTCCATGTCGAGCTTATTCACCTCTACCTACCCTACCTACTGAGCATCAACACTCAGTCAAGTAACTTCTAACTTCCAGTGAAGCCAATCAAGAAGATGACACCATATGCAAAGCTTCTCCCCATGCTTGATAAAAAATAGTACTGAATGGACAAATAGCGTGGGATCATGGTAAGGGAATTTATTTCCATCCCCAAGCCATAAAAAACCATTCACGCTATGCAGTTCCTCCACATATCTAGCCACTAGGTCATGACAGCCTTTTGAAAATTCTGCTACACACCTACCATGACANATCACCAAGCCATAAAAAACCATTCACGCTATGCAGTTCCTCCACATATCTAGCCACTAGGTCATGACAGCCTTTTGAAAATTCTGCTACACACCTACCATGACAAAACCGCTCCACATATTCAGCCACTGGATCATAAAATCCATGACTGTCTTCAACTTCTTCAGGCGTTCGCTGGCTCCATGGCTATTTCTCCAACTGTAAATTCCCCTGCATACTATCAAGCTGTTTTTCAAAATACTCATGCAAAGGATGTCTTTGACATCTTGTAGCTGAGGGACCCATTTCTTCACTCCAAACGCTAGAATCCAAAACCTTCCCTCCCTCATGCATTGTGCAGGGAATATCTTCCATGAAATCAAGTGAAATGCGCTCCTTATGATCCAAATATTCTAGAGGGGAAGAGAAGGAAGATATATCCCACTTAGGACCTTCATTGTTCGAGTAGTCATCCTCATATTCATCGTATAGTGGAGGTCTGAAAACTTCCTCAAAACCACCACAGACTGGGCTTCCAATAAGCAAGACACTTTCTTCATTAAACAGATTATAATACCCCTCTTGGGAGGCCTTAGGTTTCTCATCTGTGTGCTCATAAGGGGCGGAGTAGACTGTACTGAGGGTTCTACTTGTTCACCACCTTCTCCCTCCATCCTAAAAAATTCCATGACATCATTCCAAACCCCCATTTTCTGTGCTTGATTAGAGACCTTTAATATTTTTTATTTTTTTCAGAAAATCAAATGAGGAAAAGCATAATGGTAGGAATTTACCTTCCTCCTGCTGAATGTATTCTTCATGGGAAGCAAGATGGAGAGGCAAGGGAGATTTTAGGTGTTTTTCCTCATCCCTTTCCACCATTAGAGGAGGCCCCATATGTCCCTGCATATCTTCAGGTTCTGTTTGGTCTTGCTCAACACATAAATACCCTCTAGAGTCCTTCCTAATCTCCTATGGGAGAGGGGTTGTGGTCCGTCATGAATCTCTCCATCCACATCTCAAAGGATTCCATCATTATTATTAGAATTTGAATGCCATTTAGATCTTAAAGCAGATAGTTCTAATAATGCTTGTATCAAATGAATGGAGAATAAAGATAAAAACTGAACAAAACAAACCACGCAGGAAATAGACAAGTATTGCTCAGGAATTTACAGTATCATTCACAATAATAAAATCTGGTGTTACAATAGTTTACATAGGAAAAGAATCCGAGTGCATTAGGTATAAATTTGAATCTATTTACTAGATTTGACTATATCTAACTGACCATCTAACTCATGGTGTCTCAATCAATATCGGATTCCAATAGATCAACTCCTAGATGCCCAACAACTCAATCAATTAGTTATACTAGTTAACTCAGTGCAACTGAGTGTGGTAGGTGGGAAAAGGTGCCTACTCCACATGCAGTCATGCATTAGCCATGCATAACTAGCACTAGCTAATGGATTGTGAACTAACTGAAAGTAACTGGGGGCTAACTAAGACTAACTAGTTGCAATTCCAACTAACTGAAGGAGGTTGGTGTCGTGGCTCCTAGTGTCTCCTAAAATGTAGGGATTGGTCTAGGAGGCGCCCAAACTGATGCATGCACATGGATTAAGTGGCACTTAACCTCTAATAGTGTTCCCCACACTCTACTAACTGGTACATGTGTCCCCATTAGGTAAAGTGGACCCAATTAATTAATTAAGGTTCCTAAGTTAGGCTAAATAATATAATAGACAGTATGGTTAAGGGAGGATTAATAATCCTAACACCCCCCCTAAATCCTAAATTGGACAATTGTGGGCCCTGGTAACAAGACCAAAGGTCACCCAAATACAATCTAAAAGAAATAATTCTGATTAATACAACCAAGGAAACAAGGAAAACCTCATGGGAACCCCCCCCTTAAAATAAGCAGAAAATACAATTTTTGAAAAAACTTACGAAAATTTTTGCTGCTATTTGCAGCACTATTCAACAGCATTATCTTGGCTCTTCTATGCATGTGAACCCATGAATCCAAACAAAGTTCTTATGTCTGGAGGAATCTTCCTCTTTGGAAGAAGAATAATGTGCCCAACTGAATCAAGAATATAGACAGGAGTAGGATGAAAACTGAACCCATGTAGAGCAGCTGAAATCAACTGATGAGAGAGAAAAGGTGCTTGAGAATTTAAACCATGTGAGGAAAACCCAACATTCTGATATATGTCAGCCTTGAAAATCAAACCATGAGTGGTAAAATAATCCCCAAGTGTTAGGAGCAAGTGTCCATGCAGATGCAGAATGTCTCCAACTTTACTAGTTATGTGAAGAGATGAGCATGTGATAAAAAAAGTACGTAGATAATCCCTAGGACTATGGAGAGAGAATGATTGAGCTCCATAATATGATATATCTTCAGAAATAATTAATATTTCACAAAATCTAATATCATCAAACTCATAAGAGAAATCTAACATTGAATCCTTAACAACAAAATTGAAGGAGACTTGTGGTGCTTGATTTGTCATGCCAAAAATGATGAAACCCGTTACAAGAAACAATGTAAGCTATTGAATCTTAAAACCTGAACCAAATATTATCAGATCAGAAAATAAGTCAGATCCAAATAGGTTCATATCAGATCCAAACCTGTGAAATGAAATCAAATCCCCAACAACAATCTTGAAGGAGACTTGTGGTACTTGATTTGTCACACCAAAATTGATGAAACCAGCTACAAGCAGTACTGAACTCTCATGAACCTGAAATATTAAACCAATTAATATCATATCAGATCCAAATTATATCATATCATATCCAATAAATTTCATATCAGATCCAAGAGTTTTCTCCACCGAGATGGTAGATGCACAATTTTCTCCTTCTTCAAAATTCTGAATATTGGTGCATGCAATCATGTAGGAATTTGCTGGAAGCTCAAGATCAATGAGAGTGTTTGAATCACTCCTACAACCTGAAATTATTTCCAAAATATCTAAATATTTACAAAATATAATAACAACAAACTCATGAGAGAAAACTGGCATCAAAACCCCAACATAAATTTTGAAAGAGATTTTTGGTACTTGTTTCTTCACACCAAAATTGATGAGAACAGCTACAAGCAGTACTGAAAGATCTTGAACCCTAGAACCAAGAAATATCAGATCAGATATAAATAATATCATATCATATCCAATAAATTCTATAACAGATCCAAGAGTGTGCTGCACTGAGCTGGTATATGCACAATTTTCTCCTTCTTCAAAATCTTTGAAAGAGATGTTTGGTACTTGTTTCTTCACACCAAAATTCATGAGAACAGCTGCAAGCAGTACTGAAATATCTAGAATCCTAGAACCAAGTAATATCATATCAGATACAAATAATATCATATCATATCCAATAAATTCCATATCAGATCCAAGAGTGTGCTCCACCGAGATGGTAGATGCACAGTTTTCCCCTTCTTCAAAACCCTCAATATCGGTGCATGAAATCATGTAGGAATTTGTTGGGAGATCTAGATCAATGAGAGTGAATGGATCACTCCTAAAATCTGATTTTATTTCCAAAATATCCAAATAATTACTTATCTACACACCAACAATATCATTAGAGACAGAGAAATCAAATTCCTCACCCTTTCCTAAAGAAATCATCGGTAAACTATGCACAGAATTTATAATAGAAGAATCGCTAGAGAAATTTTGAATAGAATAGAAGGAGAGATTTTCTTCAGCAACAGAGATTTTAATTTCTTCTTCTGGATCAGCCATGTGAGGAGATGAGAGATCAGATATCTCATACACTTCCGGATATTAATCTTGCACATTGATCTAGGGACTAAACATCAGTCTCATCAAAGATTAATCAACAAATAACTCATGAAATGGTGTAATCGGTCTATAGAATGAGTAGCCACTCTGTATAATCAGATCAAAAGAATGATAATACAATACAATGTCATGCTACAATCATGAATGAATGAGCAATTCGAATCCTGAAGGAGGTCATTCGAATTGAATGAGTGAGTCTAGATTAACTGAATGTAAGCCATAGTCAACACTCTAGTTAACCACTGATCAAAACCCTAATTGACTCAATTGAGCCCTAACTAAATTCAAAGTGCAATAAATGACTGAGTCTCAACTGAACGAGATCAGACACATGTCATAGCAATCCAACCATCAAGTGCTAGCGCTTCAATGACTCCAATGAACCCCGATGAGGTGAACTAAAGTTGAACTAAACATCAGAAGTTTGTGGAGGTGCCCCTGTTGACTCCATTTCATTAATTAATCATTAAATAATAAATTAAATGAAAGGAGGTTCCTTCACTACCCTAGTTTTAACTGATGTAAGCATTAGTTAGCAATTAGGTTCATTAATATCACTCAGATCACCCCCGGAGTGCTCCAGTTAGCCTCCCCGAATGTAGGAGGAGGCTAAGTTAGCCTCCTTGACTGAAGGTAGGCGTGGGTGTGAATGGATGATATCAATTAATGCTCCACTGATGTCAATTTATGTCAATAATACTTAGGATAGTGGTTTAACTAGGCCAATTTGACAAAAAAGAGTGTGCATGGTGGTAAATGTCTCCAACACCCCCCCCTTAAGCTATACTCAGGAGGATTTAGAAAACACAAATGTATAAAAATGCTTTGGCCCCGACAACTAAGGCCATAGGTCACCATGTACAATGTTGAAACTAAAACAAGTCTCAAAACAAACTAAGTGAGGAAAAGAGGGAAAACCCTGTGGGAAAACCCCCCCTTAAGCTAAACACTAAAAATAGTTTGAATCACCCTGATGAACTCACCCCCAATAGTGAATTAAGGCAAGTGAAATTATTTTCTAAAAATCCCTTGGTGAAGATGTCTACAATCTGCTCATCAGTCGAGCAATGTTGCAGAATGATGGTCCTGTCATGCACTAGCTCCCTAATGTAGTGCATGTGGATCTCTACATGCTTGGTCCTTTGCCTGGTAACTGGATTTGTGGAAATATTAATAGCACTTTGATTGTCACAAAAGAGGACAGTGGACAAAGTACTACCAAGATCAAACTCTGAAAGAATGCCTTGCAACCAAACTGCTTGGATGCAAGCATTCACCACTCCTCGATACTCGGCCTCTGCTGAAGATAGTGCTATGGCAGCCTGCTTTTTGCTTGACCAGCAAATGGGGCCACCACCAAACATGAGCACATATCTGTAAGTAGACTTTCAATCAATAGAATCACCCTCCCAATCGAAATCTTTGTATCCAACCAGCTCTAGCTCGGAGTCTGCAGCATAGTGAATGCCGTAGGTCTTGGTTCCTTGAATATACTGGAGGATCCTCTTGGCTTCCTTCCAATGAATATCATGAGGATGATGCATATATATTGATATGGCATTCATGGCATAACAAATAGTAAGCTGGGAATGTGTCAAGTACAACAAGCTACCAATCAGCTATCGATAGATAGTGCAGTCCATGGGAGGTGTGCCTTTTCCTTCTTCAAGGCTGATCCCTGAAAGGAAAAGGAATGGTGTAGGCATACAATAATCCATGTTAAAATTTACTAACAGGTCTGAAATTTATTTTTACTGAGTGACCATAATCCCATCAGAATTTTGCTCAATTTCGAGCCCCAAAAATTGTTTTAGAAGCCCCAAATCACTCATTTCAAAGGCATTGTGGAGAGCAGTTTTGATGGCTGAAATGGAGGCAACTATGCTACCTGTGATCAGTAAGTCATAAAAATATAAAACAATGATAATTATATGACCATCATACTGCTGTAAATACACATTTGGAAGTTTTGCGAGAGAAGGAAGGCATCCATCTTGGAATACCACTCTCTTGGGGCCTGTTTTAACCCGAATAGTGACTTCTTTAGCTTGCAAACAAAAGATGGTTCAGTGATGTAGCCCTCAGGATGCTTCATGTATATCTCCTCATGAATATCTCCATGTAGAAAGGCTAACTTAACATCCATGTGATGCATTTCCCAATGCTTGGATGCTGAAATTGCAAAAACAAGGCGGATGGAGTCCATTTTTGCAACCGGTGCAAAGGTCTCATGGTAGTCCAAACCTTGGACCTAAGAGAAAACATTTTCCACCATCCTTGCCTTATATTTTCAAGTTCTTCCATCAGCATCAACCTTGGTCTGAAACACCCACTTGCATTGAACCAATTTCCTTCCCGGAGGAAGAGAAACTAGCCCCTAAGTAGTGTTTTTCTGAAGAGAATTCATCTCTTCATCCATGGAAACTTGCCATCTCGGATCCTTCCGAGCATGATAGTAGGATTTTTGATCTTAAGTAATAATCAAATCAATTTTTGGACAGAAAATTATCAGGATAAGAGAGCGCAATACCTGCTCTTTGGAAATCAAACCGGGTTCTCCTTGGATCATCCAGATTTCCAATGTTGTCTCCTGCGGAGGAGAGTGTCTGTCGGGCCCATGTAGGAAGATGATTTTGCAATTCAGGTTCTGATTCAAAATATAATGATTTATGCACACTAATATCAGAAATCAAAGGATCCAAATCAGGGTCATCACCCCCAATTTCATCATCCAAATATTCAGTAGAATAGGAAGGAAATTCAACAATTTTTTCCTTCATTAGTTCCACCTCCTGAAGAGGCTCATCAAACTTGACACTTCTCTCGATGATTATCTATTTGGTATTGATATCCAGTAGCTTTAAACCTTTAGATTCATCAAGATACCCAATAAAGAGACATTCTATGCTTTGCGGTTGCAAATCCCTTCTTTTATCAAGCGGAATCCGGGCCCATGCAGTGGACCCAAACACCCTTAGGTTCGACACATCTGACTTGTGTCTGAAGTATGATTTGAAAGGTGTATTACATTTCATGGATGAGTGTGGAACCCTGTTATGAATTTATTCTACAGCATGCATGGCCTCAGCCCACAAATTTGCAGCAAGCTTCTTGGATTCCAACATACAAGTGGTCATCTCCTTGAGAGACCAATTCTTCCTTTCCGCTACTTCGTTCTGCTGGGGAGTGTAGGGAATTGAATGTTGGAACTGAATAACACTTTGGGAGCATATGTGCAGTAACTCATTACTGAAATAATCCCCTCCATTATCAGATCTCAAGATCTTGATCTGAAGCCCAGAGGCATTTTCGATCAAGGCCTTCAATTCAGAAATTTTTTCACATACTTCAGACTTCTTTTTGAGAAAGAAAACCCATGTGTACCTTGAAAAATAATCAATAAAAGTAAGAAGATACCTTGATCCATTCATGGATGTGACAAGAATCAAACCACTGATATCAGAATGTATCAGCCCCAATATGCATGTAGCTCATTTTTCCTTCCCCCAATCGAACTTGTGCTCAGGGTGTTTTCCAATCACACAGCCCTTGCAAATTCCCGTGGTTGCCTTGATGATCAGGAGGCCTTCAACCATGGATTTTTTCTATAATTGCTACAAATATTTGAAATTAAGATGGCCAAACCTCTCATTCCATAGCCTACTAACCTCATTTCCATGAGTTAGTAGAGCGGTGGGCTTTGCATCCGCAACAAAGTGAGAGAACTCATAGGCTTTTGCATGATGGTTTGCAAGGCCTTTAGCAATGAGTTTCCCGGATGCAATTTCTGTTATCTCAACATCATTTGGGATGAAATAAAATATCTTAGGCACTCTTGTATGTTTCATTTGATAGACACTAAGGATATTTGATGCCAGAGATGGTACATACAAAACATTTGAAAAAAAACCATTTTCAAGATCAATAGTACCTTGTCCTTCTGAAATGATGGTGGAGTCATCTCCCATGTGGATGGGGATGGATTTACCGGTCTCCAAGGATGAAAAGGAGTCTCTTTTAGCCATCATGTGGTTTGAATCTCCAGAATCAATCAAGAGTGCTTTGGACTTCAAAGTGCTTGCCATGAGGGCATGACCTTTTTCATGTTGTGGTTCCCGATCTTGCTGATCTCTCCTCCGAAAGCTCTCCAAAAGATTGATGTGATTTCTCTCAAGGAGAGACATTTCTTCATCAAGCTTATTCTTCATGCAAGCATGTTTAGGGTGGAACCCATTCCCGCAATAAGAGAACTTGACTTTTTCCTTGCCATGGTGCCCTTTTCCTTTGTTCTTCCTTGAGCCGGAAGACTCATCATGCTATTGGTTTTCAACTCTAGGCTTAGGAGCATAAAATTTAGTTTTTGGGTTCTTATGCTGCTTTACTTTACCCTTCATAACTTTGGGCCACGAGACATGGAGGGATTGATCATGGGAATATCTGATGATCCCCATCTGGACAAGCTTATTATGTTCACTTGTTAGGGACTCAATGAAGGCATTGAGTGTAAGTATCTTCCATCCAGGGGTTGTGAGCTTCCCCACACAGAATGTAGAAACAAAAACTGAATAATCAGCCCCAAGTTTGGAGAGTATGGCGAGGATGAGCTGATCATCCTCCTTCTCCACTTTGCATTTCTTCAAGAGTAAAACAGTGTGCTTGAACTTTGTGAAAAAGTCATTCAGAGTCTCGAAATTGGAGGGTTGGAGAGACATTAATTCATTTTCGAGCTGGTAAACTCTCAATTCATCATGATTTCCATATAGAGTTTCCATTTTGCCCCATATTTATTTTGGAGTCTTCAATCCTGCAATATGGAAAAGAAGATCCTGGGAAATAGAGAGGCACAAGAAACCGAAGGCTTCATCCTTCTTGTTCAAGAATCTTGATTTTTCTATGGCAGAACAGGCTCATCTTCAGTGTCCATGGTGACTCTAAAGAGTCCTTTGGAGTGCAGCTAAATCTCCATATCACCTTTCCATGAGTGTAAATTGTATGGAGTCAAAATATCTACTGAGGAGGCCATCTGGATCTACTAGAGCGAATGCTTCACCTATAGAAAACTTGAAAATCAAAATAGAAAGGGAAATGTAAGGTTGGACAACCTGCACATTTTAGGCTTTCATCACACCTAGCATAGTCAATCAAGCAAGCTTGATCAACAAGTTCTTTACTTGGGGTATTAAGTAGTAAGCCTTGGCTTCTGGTGTAGTGATGGATTTTTGAGCTATTGCTCCATTTTCATGCAGAAATCTGTCAAAAAGCTTGTTTTTGAGAGATAGATCTTTGTCCTTCCATGAGCTCTGATACCATATTAATATTGCACTTTGATCTAGGGACTAAAAATTAGTCTCATCAAAGATTAATCAACAAATAACTCATGAAACGGTGTAATCGATCTACAGAATGAGTAGCCACTCTGTATAATCAGATCAAAAGAATGATAATACAATACAATGTCATGATACAAGCATGAATGAATGAGCAATTCGAATCCTCAAGGAGGTCATTCGAATTGAATGAGTGAGTCTAGCTTAATTGAATTTAAGCCACAGTCAACACTCCAATTAATCACTGATCAAAACCTAATTGACTCAATTGAGCCCTAACTGAAGTCAAAGTGTAATAAATGATTGAGTCTCAACTGAAGGAGATCAGACACATGTCATAGAAATCCAACCATCAAGTGCTAGCACTTCAATGACTCCAATGAACCCCGATGAGGTTAAATGAAGTTGAACTAAACATCAAAAGTTGGTGGAGGCACCCCTATTGACTCCAGTTCATTAATTAATCATTAAATAATCAATTAAATGAAAGGAGGCACCTTCACTACCCTGTTTAACTGATTGTAACCAGCAGTTAGCAATTAGGTGCATTAATATCACTCAGATCACCCCCATAGAGCTCTAGTTAGCCTCCCCGAATGTAGGAGAAGGCTAAGTTAGCCACCTTGACTGAAGGTAGGCGTGGGTGTGACTGGATGATGTCAATTAATGAGCCACCGATGTCAATTTATGTCAATAATACTTAGGATAGTTGTTTAACTAGGACAATTTGACCAAAAAGAGTGTGCATCGTGATAGATGTCTCCAACACCGAAGTAGCAGGAGGAGTCACTCCAAGGAGACTTTCTTCAATTTGAATTGACTGTGAGGAATATTTTTCTTCTTCTTCATCTTGAACAACTTCATCAGAGAGAGTAGAGGCCAATAATTTTCATTAAAGAACTCTTTTGGTTCTGAATGTGCTCCCCAAATTTCTATAAATATCCTCATTGTGCTTCACAAAAGTTTCTATCCAGTTCTGTCCAGAGATCCTTTGGGTATTCTGCAAACTCAATAAGGTAGCGCAAGATTGGAGACTTCCAAAAAGCCATGCCTATTGTTCCAAAATATCTATCATCATCATTTAGCCATTCATTCTCATCTTAATAATATTATTTACCAAGTCCAATAGATACCTCATAGAGACCTGGTCTCTTCAGATATGCAATCATCTTCAACTTCCATTCTGAATATTTTGTGGATGGAGTAAGAAGAGGAATTGATAATATCAAATCCATATAAAGTTTAACTTATAAAATATCACTGAAAAACACTTAAACATATTTTAACTATGAGAATCATGATTTTCCTCTCGGCATGAACACATTTTCAGGGTCTGTCAGGCCCTCTGCGCTGCTCTGAATAAATCCAGAGCTAGCAAATCATCATAGGGGAATTCTGTGGAAACCCAGCTGCTTCTGATGTTCAATGGGGAGAAACAAACATGAAACCTGCCTGAGAAGGCTCTGATACCATATTAGAATTTAGATGCCATTTAGATCTTCAAGTAGATAGTTCTAATAATGTTTACAGCAAATGAATGGAGAATGAAGATACAAACTAAACAAAACAAACCAAATAGGAAACAAACAAGTATTGCTCAGGAATTTACAGTATCGTTCACAATAATAAAATGCGGCATTACAATAGTTTACATAGGAAAAGAATTTGAATGAGTTAGGTAGCAATTCGTATCTATCCACTATATCTGACTGTATCTAACTGACCATCTAACTCATGGTGTCTCAATCAATATTGGAGTCCAATAAATCAACTCCCATATGTTCAACAACTCAATCAATCCGTGATAGATAGTTAACTCAATGCAACTGAGTGTGGTAGGTGGGAAAAGGCGCCTACTCGACATGCAGCCATGCATTAGTCATGCATAACTAGTGTTATTTAACTTATTGTGAACTAACTGAAAGTAACTGGGGGCTAACTAAGACTAACTAGTTCCAACTCTAACTAACGGAAGGAGGTTGGTGCCAAGACTCCCAGTGGCTCCTAAAATGTAGGGATTGGTCTAGGAGGCACCCAAACTTATGCATGCACATGTTTTAAGTGGCAGTTAACCTCTAGCAGTGTTCCCCACACTCTATTAACTGGTACATGTGGCCCCATTAGGCCATGTGGACCCAATGGTACTAGTGGACCCAATTAATAAATTAAGGTTCCTAAGTTAGGCTAAATAATCTAATAGATAGTATGGTTAAGGGAAGATTAATAATCATAAAAATTATATCCATCCTCGCCTTTGGTGTGCTAGAGGGAAGAAGTTGGGTGAGATATTCATCCTTTCTCCTTTCTTCTTCTTCTCTCCCCTTCTCCCTAGCAGCGGTTAGGTTCATTTCTGTCTCTATGGCATCATTCATCATGTCTGCTAGAGAAATTGACCTTGTTTTGCTCAGCCATAAGGTTAATTTTCTATCAAAAGCTTGAGTGTACTGAAGTCGGGAGGCACCAGGAGGAGGTTTGAAATCAGAAGGGATAGCATTATATATTTTCATGAATCTGTCAAAAAATTCCTTGACAGACTCACTCTCTTCCATCCTCATGGAATACAACTGGGATAAGAACCTCATGGGGTCTTTCTTTTCTTCCCATATGTTCTTGAAAATCTCCTCAAAATCTTGATAGCTCGAGATGGATTTGTATGGAATACTGGTGAACCATTTCCTTGATCCTCTAGGGTCTCTCCCTGAGTGTGATAGATATTGGAAAAATGTTTTGGCTAGCCCAGGGAAGGATAGGAGAAGATGTACCAGGAAGGACAAGATATCTTGGAGAAAAACAATAGAGTACCTCATTTTTCACCATGCCCTCCCAGGTTTCGCTATATTGGGCTCATTGTCCCCAGTGGAGTCGGCAGGGAACCTCTCAAGATCTTTGCAGCTTATGGGTGGTCGATGTTCCCAGTGGAGTCTCCTTCAAAGGAATTGAGTGGAGTTTCCAGAGCATATACAACCAATATGTGTCTAGGATCGGCTGCTCAACTAGGTCATAGAACTAAGCAATGTCATTTTTCCCAGGGATGATTTTCTCTTTCGTTCCCCGGCAACGACACCAAGATATTAGCACCCTGTAATTGTCCTATGGTTGCGGTAGGCATTCACAGGAGTAACCATTTCAACTAGGGATGATTTTAAGGAACCATACTTATTTAAAAGTATATAAATGTTGGCGAATCTCACTAATTCTTAAAACACCCACTATAAAATGTTTGGCGATATTTTTCAAAAAATATTTTAATTTCCAAGGATTTTATATTGTTTATATAATATTTTGGCGATTTTTAGGGTGAAAAAATTTTACCCCATCAAAATTGGGCAAAACATGGCTTCAAAAAATGCAAAATGGTGAATCTTTTTTTGGAGAAAACATTGAAAAATAGCCCATGGGATAAATTTCGCCCCTAAATTTATGCCTGATTTCAACCAACTTTAGACTGTATGCTAGAAAATACAGTGAGATAGGGATCTCTCTTGTCACAATAGTATTCACATGTACATATGGATTTAGACAAGCATGCAGAAGGCTAGATTCCTACTGGTAACAAAATGGTTTGTAAATTAAAAAATTGAAAGACAGACAAATAATAAAACCATTGGGCAATGGAGTCACAGTTTGAAACATTTAAGGACATTACAACAGATAATGAAAAATGGATTTCTATTATGTATTATGAGGCAAAGTAAGTGCAACATTAAGCTAAATAGCCTTAAGCGGTGGAAGGAGAAAGTAGAAAATCCTAGCACGACAAGGGGCACCTATTGATGGATGAATCCCTTGCAACACCTTTAGTAGAATAACATAATGAGGGTAATAGCAGATATGGAGCATCTAAATGTGGATGAATTCCATAATGACCATAACAAACACATAACAAATTCTACATCTGATGGGAAGAGCACTTAATGAAACAAATTCTTCTCGTACAACTAGAAAGCATTTTTGCAGAAAATAACACATATGAAAATGGCATAACAAAGAACACAAACTAAATACAGACACCATGATGAATCTCATAATCGCAAAGAATCATTTTCATTACTACTACCAAAAATGTTTGTAGAGCTACAATACCGGTGCTGAGGCCTCGAAAATGAAAGTTAATCCAACCTCTATCCTCCTTTGAGGAGGTTCTATTTATACTATAAATTACCCTTGGGATACATCTTGAAACAGGGCATCAAAACCGGTTACAAAATGAGGTTCAAATCCTGAATCATTATAACGAATCTTAACAAACTGTTAGAGGTGGACGATTCACCATGATTCACTACCAAAATAGGAAATACAAAGTGACAGGCATGTTAGATAAAAAGATACTGCGACGTTTGGATGAAGGCACACTTTCTTTGACAGTGACACTTCTATAACAGTTTATCCCTTTTGCATGTCCACCCCCTACTTTTTTGTACCGGATGAATTGGCTCCATAACCTCTTATGATTCTAACCTTTATGTTCAATATGTGTTCGATGGCATGTTCTACCTACCTTCCTAGCTGGCACGAAGGCTTGTGACCCTTCTATGTTTGGATACCCACTCGGTACTTCTGTATCCTGTAAATACTTTCACTCGTAGAGGCTCGGGAGGACCACCCCATTTTTCGATAGTAACAATCCCTTGATGGGATTGTCATTATTTTTCTTCTCTTTCTCTCGGGAGAAGTGTCCTCCTACAGGTCGTAATAGCACAAAGGGTATATTTGTGGGATACTCTGAAAGCTCGAAGGCTTACAGAATATACTTCCCAGGATTCAAGAATATTGACATCAGCAGGGATGTAACATTTGACAAAGACTCATCTTACAACAAATCCAGAAAGAGACCTGCTGAAGAACCTGAAGAAACAGAAGCACCCAGAATTAATGACACAACCATGAAGAAAGAAATTCAAGAAGAAGATCGAGAAATATAAGAACCTCAAGAACCTGTAGATCCACCTAAGGAGAAGAATCCTCACAAGAGGAAACCTACTTGGGTATGAGAAGCTATCCAAGGTGCAAAAATATATGGGGCTCCAGAAGAAAATCACATAGAAAGGAAAAGAACCAGGTCCTGTTTCGGTTATGTGGCCCTACTATGTGACATTATGGATAAATAACCTTCCAACTATGAAGAAGCAACAGAGAAGAAAGAATGGAAGAATGCTATGATCGAGGAGTATCAATCGATCATGAAGAATGATGTTTGGGATGTTGTCCCAAGACCAAAAGGGAAGTCTATTGTAACTTCCAAATGGATCTACAAGATCAAGCCTTTTGCAGAAGGAAGCATAGAAAAATATAAAGCAAGATTTGTGGCTTGTGGCTTCTCCCGGAAAGAAGGAATAGATTATGAAGAAACTTTTGCACCTGTAGCCAGATACACTTCCGTCAAATCAGTACTTTCTCTGGCTGCAGTGATGAAATGTAAGATACACCAGATGGATGTCAAGACTGCCTTCTTGAATGGTGTAGTAGAAGAGGAAGTGTATGTGGAGCGGCCACTGAGTTTTGAGACACATGAAAGGGAGACTCATGTGTGTAAATTGAAGAAAGCCCTGTACAGTTTGAAAAAGGAACCCAGGACATGGTAAAACAAAATTGATGGCTTTCTATCCAATTTGGGATTTACCAAAAGTAAAGAATATTCCAACCTTTAATACAAGGTTGAAGAAGGTAATCCAGTGATACTCCTACTGTATGTAGATGATCTGTTTGTAACAGGTATGGATGGGTTGATTGCTGATATGAAGAGAAAGCTTGCTGTCAAGTTTGAAATGAAGGACTTGGATATGATGCACTATTTTCTAGGCATGGAGTTGTGGTAGAATACAGATGGAATCTTCCTCGGACAAGGGAAGTATACAGTAGAGATCCTGAAGAGGTTTGGGATGATGGACTGCAAGGCCATAACCACACCTATGGCATCAAAACTGAAGCTATTGAGTGATGATTCATCAGAAGAATTTGATGCTATGATGTATCATCAAATGATTGAGTCCTTGATGTACCCAATGAACACAAGACCAGATATTTGCTTTGTTGTGAACACCTTGAGCCAGTTCCTGACAGATCTGAGACATGTTCACTTGATTACTGCAAAGCATATTCTGAGGTACCTAAAGGCTACAGTTTATTATGGGCTCAAGTATGAGGCGAATCAAAAGATTAACCTGGAAGCTTACGTTGATTCAGATTGTGCAGGAAGTTCCATCGACAGGAAGAGCACTTCAGGGTGTTTCTTTATTATGGGATCAGGTGTGATCTCTTGGTTTAGCAGGAAGCATTCTTGTGTGGCACTGAGTACAGCTGAAGTAGAGTATGTCACATCTTTTTCAGCTAGTTGTGAGGTAGTATGGCTAAGGAAGCTACTATCTGATTTATTTGATCTCCAATTGGATGCTACTTGTATATATTGCGACAACCAGAGTTGTGTGAATTTGTTTGAGAACCTGGTGTTCCATGACAAGTCAAAGCATATCAAGATCAAATATCACTATATCAGGGATATTGTGTAGATAGGATCAGTGAAGCTCAATTATGTTGTGATGGACGAACAGATAGCTGATGTGTTGATGAATTCATTGGCTAGAGTGAAGTTTGAATACTTCAGGGAGAAGCTTGGTGTTCTCCAGATTAAGGTTCCCTCCAAGGGGAAGTGACGAGTCCGTGAGCCATTTTGACATGGTGAGAGGATTGGTTCCTTCCATGGTCAGATGTAAGGGCTGAGCCATTCTATCATGGTGAGAGGATGTTATTTTTTCAACATTAAGCTAGCATTATGTTAGGATCTTTACTAAGAGAATAACAAGTACATCAATCAAACACAAGAGACAATGAACACAATGTTTTTGATCGGGGAAACCATAAATGGAGAAAACCCCACAACTTCCTTAGAGATAGAATCAGCACCAAAACAGTAAGTGATCTCCCAACAACAGTAATCTTCTTCTTGACTAGCCCCAGTGTCCTCACTTATGCACTACACTTGAGTGAGTGAGTGATGTGTGTGAGAAATAGAGAGGCTCACTCTCTATTTATATTCTTTCATTCACCTGAAGTGCACTCAATCATGTTGGCCTTACTTAACAATTACTTACTAGAGCCGACATCTCTAGGAGTGTCTAATAACCCTAGTGCCCCGGAACTACGGGGACTTTAACTCTTACACAATCGGAGAGTTACCCACTATGACTTGACATGACTTGTTTAAATTATTGATCCTCCTGATCGAAACATCGGGGCATGACACCATGACTCAAATACATAATAGATACATCCTGGAATAAACATCGAGTTACAATACATAAGATACATAGATGAATACATTCCGAAGTTACAAATACATCAACACTCCCTCTTAACTAGGAAGGTATTCTTTCGACACAATTTTCAGCACTGGTCTTCTTCTCTGTATCAACTAGATCATCTCGTCATCTACATCTCGAGTGTTCCGAGTCTTCAAGTCATCTTCATCTTCAAGTCATTGTCACTGGATTTGGATCATCTCTCGATCTGGATCAACATCACTGGACTAGATCTGGATCATCATGGAACATCATCACTAGATCTAGATCATCACTCAATCTGGATCATCATGGAACATCATCACTAGATCTGGATCATCACTCGATCTGGATCAACATCATTGGACTGGATCTGGATCATCACTGCTGGATCATCATCACTAGATCTCGATCATCACTTGATCTAGATCATCTCTGGATATCATCACTGGATCTCAATCATCACTCAATCTGGATCATCCCTGGTGCTATCTCATGATTCTTCTCATCACAGGAAGTTCTACAGAGCCATCCCTTTTTCATGTTGTTTGTAGGCCTAGCCTCCATGTAGGTATTCACCTAGCACTTATATCTGAGTACATGGGAACACATCCCTCAGTCACATCAGAAAGGCTCTGCACTTACATCTGAGCACATGGAAACCAATCCCTCAGTCGCATCAGAAAGGCTCCTGCACTTACATCTGAGCACGTGGGAACACATCCCTCAGTCGCATCAGAAAGGCTCCTACACTTACATCTAAGCACGTGGGAACACATCCCTCAGTCGCATCAAAAAGGCTCCTGCACTTACATCTAAGCACGTGGGAACACATCCCTCAGTCGCATCAGAAAGGATCTTGCAATTACATCTAAGCATATGGGAAGACATCCCTCAGTCGCATCAGAAAGGATCCTGCACTTACATCTAAGCACGTGGGAACACATCCCTCAGTCGCATCAGAAAGGTTCCTGCACTTACATCTAAGCACGTGGGAACACATCCCTCAGTCGCATCAGAAAGGATCCTGCACTTACATCTGAGCACGTGGGAACACATCCCTCAGTCACATCAGAAAGGCTCTTCACTTACATCTGAGCACATGGGAACACATCCCTCAGTCACATCAGAAAGGCTCCTGCACTTACAATATCTGAGCACATGGGAACACATCCCTCAGTCGCATCAGAAAGGCTCTCAGTCCTAGACTGAGGATCCCTGGTGCCTCACCAGGTAGCTCCATTCAAAGAATGGCGGTAGCCCTTATATATGACACTAAGTTAGAATGGCTTAGCACTCATATCTGACATGGGAGGAACCTAATCCTTTAGCCATGATAGAATGGATTTAGCCCTTACATCTGATCAAGTGGGAACACTTCCCTCTATCACATCAGAATGGCCATGCACTCATGTCTGATCATGTGAGAGAACATCTCACGGTCATATTAGAATGGCCCTTAGTCATAAACTGAGTTTTCTTGGTACCTCACCAGGCAGCTCCATTCCAAGAATGGAAATAGCCCTTATATTTGATCATGTAGGAACCAATCCTACAGTCATATCAGAATGGCTTAGAACTCACATATGACATGGAAGGAACCAATCCTCTCACCATGACAGAATGGCTCAGGCCTTACAACTGACCTGCTCGTCAGAATGGCTATAGATCTCAGCACTCATATCTGTCATGGAAGGAACCAATCCTCTCACCATGACAGAATGGCTTAGCCCTTACATCTGACCATGGAAGGAACCAATCCTCTCACCATGACAGAATGGCTTAGCCCTTACATCTGACCATGGAAGGAACCAATCCTCTCACCATGTCAGAATGGCTATGGGTCTCATCACTTTCTCTTGGAGGAAAACTTGATCTGGAGAACACCAAGCTTCTCCCTGAAGTACTTGAACTTCAGCCTAGCCAATGGCTTCGTCAATACATCAGCTATTTGTTCCTCCGTCGCAACATACTGGAGCTTCACTGCTCCTCTCTGCACCATATCCCTGATATAGTGATACTTGATATCTATATGCTTCGACTTGTCATGGAAAACTGGATTCTCTGACAACTTTACGCAACTCTGGTTGTCGCAATGTATACAAGTAGCATCCAATTGGAGATCAAATATATCAGGCAGTAGCTTCCGTAGCCATACTGACTCACAACTAGCTGAATAAGCTGTGACATACTCTACTTCAGCTATACTCAGTGCCACACAGGATTGCTTCCTGCTAAACCAAGAGATCACACCTGATCCCATACTGAAGCAACATCCTGAAGTACTCTTCCTGTCGATGGCACTGCCTACCCAATCTGAATCAACATAACCTTCCAAGTTAATCTTTTGATTTGCATCATACTTGAGCCCATAATCAACTGTACCCTTTAAGTACCTCAGAATATGCTTTGCAGTAGTCAAGTGAACACTTCTCAAATCTGTCAAGTACTGGCTCAAGGTGTTCACAGCAAAGCAAATGTCTGGTCTCATGTTCGTTAGGTACATCAATGACCCAATCATATGATGATACATCGTAGCATCAACCGAATCTGATGAAGCATCACTCAATAGTTTCAGGTTCGATGCCATGGGTGTGGCCATAGCCTTGCAGTCCATCATCCCAAACCTCTTTAGGATCTTTACTGCATACTTCCCTTGTCCAAGGAAGATTCCATCTGTACTCTGCCACACCTCCATACCTAGAAAGTAATGCATCATCCCCAAGTCCTTCATTTCAAACTCAGCAGAAAGATTTCTCTTCATATCAGCAATCAACCCATATGTACCTGTCACAAATAGATCATCTACATATAGTAGGAGCATCACTGGGTTGCCATCTTCAACCTTGTAGTAAAGATTGGAATCTTCTTTACTCTTGGTAAAGCCCAAACTGGATAGAAAGGTGTCAATTCTACCGTGCCAAGTCCTGGGTGCCTGTTTCAAACCATACAGGGCTTTCTTCAATCTGCATACATGAGACTCTCTATCATGTGTCTCAAAACTGATTGGATGTTCTACATACACTTCCTCTTCTACTACACCATTTAGGAAAGCAGTCTTGACATCCATCTGGTGTATCTTCCATTTCATCACTGCAGCCAGAGCAAATACCGATTTGATGGAAGTGTATCTGTCTATAGGTGCAAAGGTTTCTTCATAGTCTATTCCTTCTTTATGAGAGAAACCCGGAGCTACAAATCTTGCCTTATATTTTTCAATGCTACCATCTATAGCATGCTTGATCTTGTAGATCCATTTGGAAGTTACAACTAACTTCCCTTCTGGTCATGGGACAACATCCCAAACATCATTCTTCATGATCGATTGATATTCTTCGATCATAGCATCCTTCCATTCTTTCTGTTCTGTTGCTTCTTCATAATTGGAAGGTTCTTTATCAATGAAATCACATAGTAAGGCTACATACCCGGAGCAAGATCTGGTCCTCTTTCTTTCTCTGTGATTTTCTTCTGGAGCCCCATATCTTTCCGCACCTTGGATAAGTTCACATACCCAAGCATGTTTCCTCTTATGAGGATTCTTCTCTAGAGGTGGATCTACAGGTATTTGTGGTTCCTCGAAGTCTTGATCTTCTTCTTGAGCTTCTTCATTCATGATTGTATCATGAATTCTGGGTACTTCTGCTTCTGCTTCTTCAGGTTCTTCAGCAGGTCTCTTTCTGGATTTGTTATAAGTTGTGCCTTCAACAAATTTCACATCCCTGCTGATGTCAATCTTCTTGTATCCTGGGAAATAGATTCTGTAAGCCTTCGAGCTTTCAAATTATCCCACAAATATGCCCTTCCTTCCTGAAGGATCTAATTTTGTTCTCTTCTCTTTTGGAATGTGTATGTACACAGGACAACCAAATATTCTGAGATGGATGACTTCTGGTTTCTTGCCAGAGAAGACTTCTTCAGGAGTCTTGTTCTCGAGTACTCTATGTGGAGTATGGTTCTGTACATATACCGTTGTTCTAGCAGCTTTTGCCCAAATATGCATATGTAGATCTTGATCATGAAGCATAGCTCTTGCAGCTTCCATGATAGTTCTATTCTTCCATTTTGCAACCCCATTCTGTTGTGGATTATAAGGAGTGGACAAATCCCTCTTAATACCTGACTCTTTGCATAGCTCTTTGAATTCATTTGAAGTGAATTCTAGAATGCTTTTGGCTTTACTTTCGCTGCTAGGAAATGTCTTATTTGTATTCTTTCCTTTCGCACATCCTTTGCAGACACCATCATGTTTGGCTTGAAATTCTGGAAGACCTTCAACAACTTTGCTTGCAATAGGTAGTGCTTTGTAATGCAGATGTGCAAGCCTTCTATGCCAAAGCTCATTTATCTCTACTATGTCATGGATAAAGGCTTGTTCTAGATGACCCTTCAATTTGTACAAACCTCATTCTTGTTCTCCAATCACTACCGCATCATCGATAGTCTTTCCTTTTGGCCACATAATGACTTGAACATCTATGAATGTAACCCGCATTCCTTTTGGCCACATAATGACTTGAACATCTATGAATGTAACCCGCATTCCTTTTGCATCCAATGCTGAAATGGAGAGAAGGTTCTTCTTGAGTCCTGGCAAAAACAATACTTCTTTCATTGTTAGAGACTTACCAGAGTCTAGCTTATATGAAGATTCTCCACTACCTTTTATTGGATATTGGTAGTCATCTCCTAGTTTCACCTTGTGAGGTGATTCATGTTCTGACAGTCTTACAAAGGATTCCTTGAATCCCGTCATATGTTTGGAAGCCCCACTATCTATAAGCCAATCATCACTACCATGAGTAATGTTACCCGTGAGAGCGAAGATTAGAACATATTCATCCTCACTTGAAGAATCTTCACTTTCATATCTGGATCTCTTCTTGGATGGTTCATCATCCTCTACAGCATGAGCATGATGTCTTGTTTTGTTTCCCTTCTTCTTATGAGAGTGGTTCTTGCTCTTAGGACAATCTTTAGAAAAATGTCCTTTTTCATCACATGTATAACATCTAAATCTAAATAGATCCTTTCTAGTGTTAGAATGAGAGCTCTTACCTTTGGAGTAATGAGGTTTTCTTCTTCCTTTCTTGGAGTGAAATGTGAGGGCTTGGTCTTCACTTCCCATATTCTCTTCTCGAGATACTATCCGAGATTCTTCTTAAGAGCACTCTTCCCATAGTCTACTGAATTTGACTAACTTCTTTCTAGCACAGATTCCTTGGATGAAAGCATCCCATGACCTAGGAAGGCCATTCAAAGTAGTCATCACAATCTCTACATTTTCCACTTCTTCATCAACAGCTTCTAATTGTTCTTTGATCTAAGAAACCCTTGTGAAGTAAGACTGGATAGTTTCTGCATTCCGAATCTTCACATTCTTCAGTTCGTTCCTCAAGGTCATCTTCTGATTGATGTTCTTTCCTTCAAACAATTTGGTTAGGGCATCAAAGATAGATTTAGGTGTCTTGAGAGAGGACACCTATGGGATAAGGTGATCCTTAATAGAATCAGCAATGATTCTCTTTTCCATAACCATCTTCTTCTTATGTAAGGCCTTTTCCTCATCTCCCTCTGGAACTGGAACCTCCTCATGGATGTAGGAGTCTAATTCATTCTCTTTTAGGACCAAAGAGATCCTATACTTCCAAGCTTGGAAGTTTTCAGCTCCCTCAAGATTTTCATCAAGCTTGGTATGATGAGACATCTTTAAATGAGAACCTCAAATGGAAATACAAAAGATTTTAGATCTTACCAGGTTCAAGATGTCGGATCTGAAACTTGAGCTGAATTCCTACAGAGCTGGTTCAGGAGAAAATTAGGGTTTTGCTTTTCTGGAGTTCTGTCCACCAAAATGCCTTGAAATTTGTTCCTAACTTTGATTTTGGGGAGGAGATCAATCCAGTCCTGGGATCACTAAAAAATTCCTCTTCTGTAAAAATCCCTAATTTCCGATAGTAGTGACAGGTCCAAAACTAAAAAACCTCAGAATTGGATTCTGCTTCGACAGAAAGATGCGCCCTAAGGAGGAGAGTTGTTCCACCTTACTTTTGCTGAAAATCTATGGAGGAAGGTCGACAAACTAGGAAGCCCTAGTTTCCACAGCTGCACAGTGTCTTCTTCTCAGGTTAGCTTTGATACCATGTTAGGTTTTCAACATTAAGCTAGCATTATGTTAGGATCTTTACTAAGAGAATAACAAGTACAACAATCAAACACAAGAGACAATGAACACAGTGTTTTTGATCAGGGAAACCATAAATGGAGAAAACCCCACAACTTCCTCAGAGATAGAATCAGCACCAAAACAGTAAAAGCCCCAAAATAGTAAGTGATCTCCCAATAGCAGTAATCTTCTTCTTGACTAGTCCCAACGTCTTCTCCTTCCTCACTTATGCGCTACACTTGAGTGAGTGAGTGATGTGTGTGATAAATAGAGAGGCTCACTCTCTATTTATATTCTTTCATTCACTTGAAGTGCACTCAATCATGTCGGCCTTACTTAACAATTACTTACTAGAGCCGACATCTCTAGGAGTGTCTAATAACCCTAGTGCCCCGGAACTGCGGGGACTTTAACTCTTACACAATCGGAGAGTTACCCACTATGACTTGACATGACTTGTTTACATTATTGATCCTCCTGATCAGAACATCGAGGCATGACACCATGACTCAAATACATAATAGATACATCCCAGAAGAAACATCGGGTTACAATACATAAGATACATAGATGAATACATTCCGAAGTTACAAATACATCAACAGAGGATTAGCTCCTTCCATGGTCAGATGTGAGTGTTGAGCCATTCTAATGTGACTGTAGGATTGATTCCTACATGATTAGATATAAGTGTTGAATGCCATTTTCTGAATGGAGGAACCTGGTCAATTACTAGGAATACTCAGACTAGAGATGAGGGCCATTTTGATGTGACTGTGGGATGTGATCCCACATGATCAGATGTAAGTGTAGGGCCATTCTGATGTGACTATGGGATTTGTTCTCACATGATCAGATGTAAGTGCATGGCTAGTCTAAGGATACTGTGGGATGTGTTCCCACATGATCAGATATAAGTGACGAGCCCTTCTAGCATGGTTGCGGGATGTGTTCCCCACATGGATGGATATAAGTGCTTATCCCTTCTAGCATGGTTGCGGGATGTGTTCCCCACATGGCTAGATATAAGTGCTGAGCCCTTCTGATATGGTTCTTGGATGTGTTCCTCCCATGGTCAGATATAAGTGCTGAGCCCTTCTGATATGGTTCTTGGATGTGTTCCTCCCATTTTCAGATATAAGTGCTGATCATTTCTGATATGGTTCTTGGATTTGTTCCTCCCATGGTCAGATGTGAGTGCTAAGCCTTTCAAGTATGGTTCTTGGATTTGTTCCTCCCATGATCAGATGTGAGTGTTGGGCCTTTGTGATAGGGTTGTGGGATGTGTTCCCACATGGTTGGATGTGAGTGATGGGCATGCCTTTCGACATGGTGTTGGATGTGTTCCTCTCATGGTCAGATATAAGAACTAGGTGGGCCATTCTGACTTAGGGTCAGATACAAGCACTAAAGAAGACCTACATAGAGGCTAGGCCTACAAACAACATGAAAAAGGGTTGGCTCTATAGAACTTCCTGTGACGAGAAGACTAAAGAGATAGCACCAGTGATGATGACCCAGTAATGATCCAGATCGAGTGATGATCCAGATCTAGATAAATATGACTTGAAGATGAAGATGACGAGGACTTGATCATGATCCAGATGATACAAAGAAGAAGACTTGTGCTGATAAATTGTGTCAAGAGAATACCTTCCTAGTTAAGAGGGAGTGTTGATGTATTTGTAATTTCAGGATGTATTCACCTATATATTTTATGTATTGTACCCCGATGTTTATTACAAGAAGTGTCTACAATGTATTGGAGTCATGTCATGCCCCGATGTGCCTATCAGGAGATTCAATAATGTAAACAAGTCATGTCAAGTCATTGTGGGTAACCCTCCTATTGATCAAGGGTTAAACTCCCCGTAGTTGTGGGGCCCTAGGGTTATTAGACTATCCTAGAGAAGTCAGCCCTAGTGAGTTATTGTCAAGTCAAGAATTAGTATAAATAGAGAGTGAGCCTCTCTATTTATCACACATTTACTCACACTCAGTTGTAGCGCATAACTGAGAGAGAAGAAGCTGCTGGGACAAGAGAGAGAGAGAGACTACTGCTGTCGCGAGATCATCTTATTGTTTTTGGGTTTTTGCTTTTGGTGTTGATTCTATCTCTGAGGAAGTTGTGGGGTCTTCTCCTTTATGGTTTCCCTGAGGAAAAAACATTGGGTTCATTGTCTCTTATGTTTGATTGTTGTGCTTGTTATTCTCTTATTTAAAGATCCTAAGATAATTCTAGCTTAAATGATAAAAATCTAACACATCATCATCCTAGGTAAAGGTGGTAAATGGAATTCACAAAGATGATGAAGAATTCCCCTTGTCACATCCCCAACCATTACTTGGTGGAGAGGATGTGACTAATATCTAACAACATGGGCAATCTAAGCCCCATGAAAATAATACATATACATAAAAATGCATTGAACTTAAGCATATAAATAAAACATTCATAAGTATAAACATATGCATAATGGAATGTACATGATATATACAAAAGAATCAAATCATTCATTCAACACATTCATGCATTCATCATGTTCATGATAATTTCATAATAATTCATAAGGAAGTATCGTTGTAGAACTTAAATACAAAAGAATACTTATCTTTGAAA
Organism: Pseudotsuga menziesii; assembly: GCA_001517045.1. Lineage (NCBI taxonomy): Eukaryota > Viridiplantae > Streptophyta > Pinopsida > Pinales > Pinaceae > Pseudotsuga > Pseudotsuga menziesii. The sequence continues at coordinate 69,256 of LPNX011171355.1, forward strand.
GAAGGTCATCCTGCAACCAGCTATGTCGTTGCAACGTTCCACCCAACCATAGGCCAATGTGCTCTTTAATCTCTCAGCAACACTGCCACCCCTGAGCAGGGGATGATATTCCACAAGGAATAAGGAACACTAGCAGACTTCACCCATATCCAAGGATACAATTAAAATTTAGTCAAGCCAACACAGTTGGGTTTATCAGACTTACACAAGCAGTGGTTTAGACTTAGCCAAATTCACATGAGACACAACCAAGACAACAGATGGGTTTATTAGGCTACTAGCCAAGCCATCCTTCCAGTTGGTTTTATCAAGCTACCAGCCAAGCCATCCTTCCAGTTGGGTTTATCAGGCTGTCAAGGAGGTGGAAAGACTAATTTCTAAGATAGTGAGCTCAACCCCAGATCTATGAAAACCCACATCGAATCTATCTTGATTCTAAACAATTACACGCCCAACATAAGGAATCATTCCCTTCTCTCCTACACAGTCCCTTAGGCCATGCCTTCCCTTCCAGTGCTATTTAGGGCATGCAAAGAAGAAAACTAGCCTTCTAGTTTGGTCTGTGAGGTTCTTCTACACATTAGGTTTATTAAGCAAGTCTAGACTCTATTTCCATTCCTTCAATCAATTCAAATGCAAAACATGGATGCACACATAGGGATCTCAGTACTAGGATTTATCAAACGTAGCAGATGCAAGGGATTACATACACACATAGAAATTTACCCATTTCTGAACATTGCCGGTGCCAGACCGATTGCTGCAAAACATGCCAAAATAAAAACATTGCCAGTCTTTCAAACCAAAGACACAAAATTGGATTCAGGCAATCGCATTCAGGAAAACAACACTACTACATTTCGATCCAAAATCCGACGGAAAAATCCGACGGCGCATGGATTTCTCTTTTTAAACTTACCAAAAATCACAAGGATACATTTTTTTTGTAAATGTGGGCACAAGTGTCGATTAAGCGACGGCTATTCTCATAACTGTCAGATAAGTGAGGACGCATTAGTAGTAAGCGTCGCTTAAGTGACGGCACCTTTAGATAAAAAATAAAAATAAAAATAAAATGGTATACACCCTCACACAACAAACTTTGTTGAAATCCTCTAACAAATAGTAGGCGTCGCTTAAGCGACGACGCCTTTAGATTAAAAAAAATTAAAAAAATAAAATGGTACACTGGCCTTTCTGTCCCATGATTTTGCTCGGGTCTTTCTTGCCTCTGCAAACTTGAAACCCTGACTTGTCCTCAAAAGGGGGCACTGGATCTATCCACATCGGCTTCTCATTCATTCACAATCGCTGCACCAGAGCGAGATTCAGGTCTTCAGAGACCATCGACCGTGGATATCAGACCATATTTAAGGTAATCATCTTTTATTTCACTGCCTTGTGTTTGTATTACCCTTGTGCATTGCAAGCTAGCTAGCTCGTTAATGCCATTTTGGGTCTGGTGGGCTTTACTACAAAAATAACAGATAGTCGTGGCCGGGTACAAATGGTGGTAGAATTTGGCTGAAATGGTTGAAATTAGAGAGGGATCTTTGAATTGTAGGGATTTTTGATGTTATTGCTTGTCAATTCCCTTCTATTTTCTTTCTATTTCTACCAGGAAATAGCTGCTGATGAATCATTGGTAAAGAAGGCAGGGACATACCTTGTGGATGTAGTTCTTCCCAAGTTTGTGTAGGACCTTTGTGCAGGACCATTGTATAACATTTAGCAGAGTTTCCTTTACATATTAGATTCATTATAATTTGTGACATATGCCACTGTTTCGTCACAGTTTAATCCACAATGGGGACCTTATCCACCAATCCTTACAGAAACTTATACACTTGAGCCATTTCTAAGCTCCCTTCTCATGATATTGTTGAAAAAAATCTTCCTATTTCTTCCAGTCAAACCCTCATATTAGTCAAATACTCTTTTGCCTGCTACACTCTTTTCCCTTATGCAACATGCAGGGGTTATGCCAGATGACATTACATTCATGGCTCTTTTATCTGCGTGCAGCCATGTAGGCTTGGTGGGTGAAGGATGGCAATAATTTGATTCTATGAGATAGGATTATCACATCACTCCCAGCGTGGAGCACTATGCATGCATGGTTGATCTTCTCGGACGTGCAGGCCATCTGGATGAGGCTTGGAACTTTATAATGGTGTTCTTTTTTGACATTGTTATCTTCTATCCATGCCTCCAAATTCCAATGTTTCCTCCATAGAGTATCCTATCCCCTTTTCCTTTCTCTCCTGTTAGATTCCTTGCTATTGTCTACATCTATTTTGTGAAATGGCAGGCATAAAATGTGACAGTAACCAGGCCTGCCATGATCTTTTTTGGAGATTGTCCCATGCTAACCTTCTCTGCCCTTAAAGATCTAACATACAAATCCCATTCTCTTGCCATTTCAATGTGTAGTCCAATCTGATCCATCCTTTTCCATCCTAAAGTGTCCACCAACCATTGCTTACCCTATCATATACACTGCAAAGAAGTGAATGTTTTTGGAGGGGGTGTAGTCTATCAGGTTTCTTGAGAGCTTTGGGAGGGGGTGTAGTCTATCAAAATAGTTACAATATATTCATATAGCCAGCAATGTATTCATATTATATGATATGAAGAATGGATTATACAATAAATTTCTCTTACTATTGGCTACGCACTTCAAACCCCACCCTACAGTTTGTTTTCAAATTGTCTGATGTTGGAATTTTTTGCTTTAAAAATTATGTTGTTGGCCCAGTAAATGATATTTTCTACACAACCGTTGAATTGATATTTATAAGAAAAGGAATCCACCTTTTTTTATTTGGATGATAAACCTAGAAAACATCGGGGTCTAAGTAGCATCAACACACTGCTTCTAATGGCAATGGTGCAATGCCAATCTAGTTTTCAAGCAGAGAGAAAATCATGCCATAAGATAGGGTTCTAAAAAAATGGCAGATCCAAAAGATCAACTTCTTGTGGGCATATTGATATCTTCGTCAATACTTATGACCCCAATTCAGAAATGGAGTCAAAAGTTTGCTTCTGACGGTTCTGTTCTGACTGTAATTGGGCACACTAGAAAAAAGACATACCAGTGGTGGTTTTCTAACCCAAGTGAGAAAAAACAGCTCAAAATCCTTGAAATTTTTTCACTTCCCCAAATTGCTACTTTTATACCACTTATTAAGATCCTTAGTGCACAATAGTAACAAGAATATCAAGAATAAACAATGCAACACCCACAAGAACTCTATTATCCACCCTGTTCAAGCGAGGGCAAACTCTTCTAGCCACATTGAGGGGGCTGCCCCAAATAAAAAAGTGGAAGCTATATTAGATAAACATTTCATGATCAGATGAGGAGGATTACACCCTTATTTATAGTGTTATTCTAACCATAAAATCAACTAATTAAACCATGTGCACCTATAACATGTGTATAAACATGTGTTTGGCCTCTAGAAAACAAATGTGAATCCACACCCATAACTCTAATTTTAATGTTAAACTTAGTCCCAATAAACTATCAGGGATTTAGGCCTTTTTTACATTACTAGGGTTGTAACAATGTTCTTCTAGTATAAACTTTGCCTATACTTTCTGATTCCTTACAAATGAGAAAACCTCACATTATGGACTTGACACCCAATGGAGATGCTCACTGATAAATAGAAGTAGCAAAAACATGTGTGATCTGTGGATATTTGTCCATGGGAGAGCGGAATGATGGTTAGGGAACACAATGGATGTCCATACTTTGGAACCTCTGTGGAGAATGTTGTCAGAGATAATTTTTTATAGTTCTGGAGACATGAAGAGGCAGGGAAGATATCTGAAGGACTTTACTCAATTTACACAACAAAAACATATCCCACAGCATGTGTGAAGCATTGACTGGCACGTGGCTTCAACCTGCTTACACATGAAGAGAATGTATGCCTGATGAAATATGAAACCATTGCTAGGGCATAGAATAGACATCCAGGGTGGAAGGTACCTTGGAAAGGAACAGAGATGATAAAAGCTGACATTGCACACCCATGTAGACAACAAAGTTGCATCCCGGGCATTTTGCAGATACATTGGTAGTATGTTTTGGCTTGCAGAAAATCACTATAGAACACGGGTATTGAAGCTAAATGATACAGAACTTAGTTTTTTAGACCCATTTTTCTGACTCACATATTTACTTTTTGAAGTCTTTTCCTGTGAAGTTAAGGACTTAATTTAACAGAATAATTTTAGCACATTAATGTAGACCTCAAAATAGGAATAGAATAAACCGAACAAATATTAAATATTAGTCACAATATTTAGAAATGAAATTGTCAGTTTGCTTACTTAGCACTGTACCACAAAACATTTCTCTGAATGTGTAGAGTACACGTTGATGTTCTGCACAGTGTCTGATGGAATTCTTCAAGAACATGAGGTTAACAATTGGTACATTGTGTTTAATGGAAAAAAGTTTGATTACTTCATTCCAAAAAGTATGTAGAAATATGTTGTTTTGTATAACTCTGTCTTCAAAATGAGGGGGTTGGTAACCTCATAGAGTAACCCTGATTTGAAGATGAAAAGAAGCTGAATACATCCTAGAGAACCAGTGACCACCAATTTATATGGTTGAAAAAGATGAGTATTATTTTTGTGTTACACTCCAATGTTTAGCAGACTTAAATATTTGAATAAGGGTCACTTTATATATTAGTGACATGTGACCACTGACCAAACTAGCTTAACATTTAGATGTTGAGGTTATGGGTCGTTGTTTAAAGTTTAAACCATGGTAACCGCCCAGGGGTGCTATAAATTGTAATGAAGCATGAGATAAAGATGTGAGAGATGTATGCTGCAACATTTTAAACAAAGTTTCCACCATTGTCTTTATGAATATGCACAAGCCCTACTTTCATACAACTGTTACTGTTAAAAATTGATCAATTTATGTTAGATTGACTCTACACATAGAAAACAACAATATAACAAATATTATATTGTTGCTTACAGAATCCTGGTGACTCTATCATCCATTTTAGAAGGCTTTAGTCTTTAGATTGTCCTGTTGCTATAATAGGTATCATTTAATCTTCTTTGGAGTTTGTGAGTCTGTGACACACTAATAGCAGAACAAAAAATAAATGCAAATACCATCTTGTAAATAAACTGTGTTGAGCTCAAAATAAATGAAAAAATACCAAGAATAAATGCAATATAAGCTACACAACTACTAGTGTATACTGTGTTGCTCTTTTTACAATTTATTAATCTCCTGAAATAGAGGGTAACTATAGATGCAGAATTTTAGCATTTGTACCATGAGAAAATCTTGATTAAGTTTATTTTCTGTAGATGGATTTACCTGTACTGCTTGTAGTGGATTCGATTTCTTGAAATGGAGTCACTGCTTACAATTAACACAGAAAACAACAATATAACAAACATTATCTTGTTGCTTCCAGAAACCTGGATGACTCTGTCATCCATTTTAGAAGGCTTTAGTCTTTAGATTGTCCTGTTGCTGGAATAGATATCATTTAAGCTTCTTTGGAGTTTGTGTCACACTGATAGCAGATAAAAAATTAATATAAAATTATAAATATAATCTTGTAAATAAACTGTGGTGAGATCAAAATAAATGAAAAAAATACAAAGAATAAATGCAAAATAAGCTACACAACTACTAGTGTGCACTGTATACTGTGTTGCTATTTATTACAATTAATTAATCTCCTGAAACAGAGGGTAACTATATATGTATAATTTTAGCATTTGTGCCATCATTCAAACCAATGGTTGTGAATCTTGCTCGCATGGTAGTATTACCTTGGATGAGTTACAAAGTTGACAAAACAAAAGGAAACATTAACCACTATAACAATATGCATATTACACAGAAATCAAAGAGCTTCCATGGATTAGTATTCCTTGTTAAGATGGGCATTAGAGTCTTACTTGAAAGGCCAAACTACCAGAGCTCTGCTATTGTACTCAAGAGTTGCTGAACTTGGATATGAGGTTGCACAGAGTAATGCTGCATGGATAGTTGACAAGTTTGGGGAATATGATATATGCATAGGAAAGTCAGGTTTCTGCAGTGATGTTGAACGAAATAAACGTGCACACACCCTTTGGAGGGAAATGCTTTCAACTCTAGTTTCAATATATCCAAACAAAGATTCGCCACTTCCAAACTTTGGTTGCCCCATTTTGAGATATAGATAGGATGGGCCCCTCATTAGGAGAGATTTGGTGACAACGCTATTAGAAAGTTTAGATGATAGTGTGCTACTGTATCATCATTCTAACATGTAATCATATGTTTTCTGAGGTTTCTAAACATGTGAAATGTCCCAATTTTGTTCAGAAGGTGCAATAATTTATTATTTTTTGCTTTCTCAGTCATCACTGTTGTTTCCAAGAGAGATTTGTAAGAAATTTTTTCCTGTTTTGCAGATTAGGGTGAGAGATGGTACAACTGAGTGGGGATGGGGAGGGGTAGTTAATGTAGTGAAAAAGCCATCAATTCCACCCAGCACGTTACCTTCTCATATATTAGGTTCTCGTACTAGTAGTTATATAGTGGATACTCTATTACATTGTGCTTCTGGCTTGACAAGTGATGGTCCCCGCCCAAAGCCATGTCCTGCTCTTCCCAGAAAAAAAGGTGAAATGCATGTGGTGAGTTGGATTCTTGAACTGTAATTCACAATTTCTTATTTACGTTTGATCTTGAGCATTGCAAATGTTGAATACCATTTTTTTGTTAATTAAGTTTCGTTCTTTTCTAACCCTTTAATTTCTTTCAATTTATCTGCTCTATTTTCTAAATATTTCTCTTGTACTTGTTAGGCTGAATATGTTTTTATTTCCTGCATTTTTTCTTTTCAGGTACCTGTTCAACTGCCCCTTATTTGTTCTCTTAGTAATCTTAGTGTTTCAATCCCGCAAGATCTACGACCAGCAGAGGCAAGGCAGAGTGTACTTATGGCTGTGGAAGAACTGGAAAAGCGATTTCCAAAGGGTCTTCCAAAGCTTGACCCTATTGAGGTTAGTTTTTGAATTTTGAAATTAATAGTGTTTGTGTTCTTTAATTACTTTATAAAAAATGTGTTAGAATCTCTATCCTTACAGCTATGTGCAGGTTGTGCTTATAGTGTTCCTATTTATATCAGACTATCAGTATTGCATTCTGAGTTTGAGTTAGAAACATTGAGGTCTTGTGAGAAAAGATAATAGCCGCTACAAATTATCCATTTGTTTGTTGAAGAATAGCTTCTTCTCTTACTCCAGTGGAATTCTTTTTCTTTCCCCAACTATTCTTGGACACTTTCTCGATTGCTTTGCTATATGTATCCTTTATGGTTCAAATGTCAAAAATTGTTAGTTGCTTTTGAACTAGGGTGTGGAATCCATTGATAGTCTTCAGTACAATCTATCCCTTGTCATAACTTTACGAGGTACTGATGAAATTCCACAATGTATTCTTAGGCTCAGCAGGGTGGGGGAATATATTGGAGACCCCCAACCTCAATGAGGGTGGGGTGGGGGGAGATAGTGGGAAAAACATAATACTCCTTTGACATGGAAACATTGAAGGGAAGACCCTTCTTGATTTCATGGGTGCCCCCTGACACCCCACACCTCCCTACTGTAATCAAATACCCATCTTCTCTGTATTTTAAAAACTGTTGAGTGTCCTTTGAGAATTTCTACCTGATTTCCAGATTTTGCTCATACGCCATGGAATAGATTTTGCTCATATCTTCATATGTAGGTAACTGTACCCCTCTGCTTGATATAAGTTGTTGACCTTCTTGTTGTCAGTAACTGTCTCACCATAGTGGGGCTGTTTTTTAGATATTTAATTGGATGAATGCAATTCTTTCTAGGTCATTTACATATGAATAATTGGGTGTTGTGGTGCCTATCTAGATTCCATGTCATAGCATAATTTGACAACGCAAAGAGAAGTTGCATGAGAAGGTTGGCGGGACATAATGAACGGCTGAGGAAGAACTCGTTAGATTCACTGGCTAACTCCAGCAACCAAGGTAATTTTATATAAATTTTCCTTTCCTATTACTGTAAGGCGGAGATGTGCATGCATTCAAGCACAAGTTAATTAGTTGACAACCTATTACTTTTTGAATACTTTAGTTTTATATTTGTCAGAGGATAATTCTCTGAATTGGCCTTGTGAAACTTTCAGATGATGACTGTGCAAAAACCTCCATTGTTTATTCTTCAGGTCTGCATCTTTTTGAAAGTTTATCAATTTCTCGGTAGTCTCAAAACATTCAACTTTGGTTGCTTCTGCTCTCCCTATAGATTTTATTTTATGTCGACTGAAGCTTCTGAGTTCTAGCATAGGTTGCCTCTTATTTTGAATTCCTTCAACGCCATCAAGAATGGTCTCCTTGGAAAATTTGCATAGTTAAAAACAATTATGGGTGTAGACATAGTGATTTGCCAAAAAGTGTGGGTGAATATAGTAATTTGGTAATTTACCAAAACATGGGGGACTTGCCCATGGCCATTTACGACCTCAGGTTGATAATTCTGATTAACTGAAGGGCACTATTTTTGAGATATTTCTGGCTTTGGTGATACATTAACCGGGATGCTCCTGAAGCAGAAATGAAAGATCTTTTTCACTCTGGAGATCATTTGAGGTGATGAGTTTGTAATATGCATCCCAGCTTCTGCTAATAACTGTGGAGCAACCAACATGTTTTTTTTTTAAATATCTTTGTGGACTTTCAACCAGCATGTTTTTTTTTTAAATATCTTTGTGGACTTTGGGTATAACAAAGTAGGGATTGCTTTGCTTTACTCTTCTTCTTTGTCATTTTATTTGTTTAACCTGCAATCAACAGGTTCTTGAATTGTATGAATACCAGCCTCCAGGGCATTTAGGAGTAGATATTACTTTTGTAAGGATTTATCATGTGCTATAGCGTTTTATCTGAACGAGGCATATGCTACCAGGGGAAGATTTTGATTAGATACAAAGTTATAGCTTGCATGGCAGCATGTTAGATTCAAACACTTTAATTTGTGATCACTTGATGTGCGAAACCTTGCTGTTTGTTTTCAATCACTTTGTTTAGAATTTTTAAGAAAATGAGCTTCATTGGTTGTGTTCCCATTGTCTTAATTTGTGCTTTGTACCATTTGTAGAGCATCCTGCCATGCTAGGGAAACTTGCCCCTCTATAATTGGTTGGGTATTTTCATATGATAAGGGTTTAAAAAGGAGACTATGTAGCCACAATATTTCTTGGTAGAAGGCACATGGAAGATGTGTTGATATATTCACATGGTTGATGATGGTGGTGCTAGCTCCTCTTTTACTTGTAGTGCAAAGTAGCCTGTGTCTTCTTCTGTCTTGGCCCAGTCCTCTAGTAAACTTGGTTGCCAAACTTTGGGGCTGTGCAAAACTGTGGGCTTGATAATTCTATCCAAGAGCTCCATCTTGGATGGGATGTTTTGAATACGATACTAATAGCAAGCTTTAATTCAATATTTTGATGCTCATCAGGAGTAGAAAGCTTTTAATTGAGTACATTGACGTTTCAAATTGTATAATCTGAAAAGCAAGCCAAAAATGTGTTAGCTTGATGTTGAGTAAACGATTTTATTGTTAAAGGATTTTGTGCACATTAGCCTTATGTAACTTAAATGTTTTGATTAATTCTTTACTTCTTCCTTTGCCTCATTTCTCTCTTGCCCTGTTTTTAAAAGATTTTGAAGAGATTAGAGTGGATAGTGCACTATCTGCTTTTTAAATATCTTTGGGTTTCTTATTTTTGTTGGTACAAACCCTTATTCTTATGTTCTTTTTGCCAATTTAACCTGGTTGTCTGTTACAGGGATAACACAAAGACTGCACTATTGGATGCCATGTATGTGTTTCTCAAGAGGCTAGAGTATATCAAATATGTGTCAAATTTGGTCACTATTTGTTCTCGAATTCTTTTGACTGGACCACCAGGTTAGTGACTATTAGTATTTTTTGTCTCTAATAAATTGCATGCTTCAAATTGCAGTGTGATATGCCCAGTTAGTTCACCTTTTTATTGATAAACCTGCTCATGGTGGCAATTAGACTCGAAGGGGTCTGGCTGCACTTTATTTTTTAGTCTTGAAATTTTTTACATATGCAAGTGTTATACAATACCCCAGTTATGAACCCCACTAACGTCAATCAGTTGCTGAAAGAGATCAGCCATTCCATGCTCTTCTGTGACTCCCTCAGCCATTCCATTCCAACTGACTCTGCTGTATGACAACCAGAATCTCAGTGTCTTGGAAACATCAAACAAATGTTTCCTTTCTATGTGGTTCTCAAGGATTCATCATAATCATATTTCAAGATTGTCCAATTAGATACCTTGAGTATGTTTTGAAATGTAATCCGCCATGCTGTCAACTTGGCACCTTCCTATGTTGCAACGAAAACCTTATCGACCCTGATTTCTGGTACAGATTATGATTTAAACTTTTTGCAAATTATGACAGGATCATTTTTTGTGTCATTTGCTTCCTATATTTATTTTACATCCATATAATTAACATCCCAAACAAATGACGAATCATTTTCCAATTTTAAATTTATAGTCTTCAATGTCACAATCTCATAAAACAGTATGTATCCTATCCCCCATTTAGCATATTTACTTCCAGCGTGAGTTCAAAGTTCAAACTGAATTTAAGGTATCTTGAGGATAACACATGCTCTTAAAATGTGATAAAACTAATCAATTTTTGAATGAAATATGAGTTATGAGGATAATTTGTTTCACTGATAGGTCAATGGTGAATTCCATGTCTAATAGTAATTATCCACAGGATGAGATACACTCTCAATAGGTAAGCAACCAATCAAACTATAAAGTTAATGTTTATAAAAAGGATTTCATTAAATGAGTAGTATTATATACATTTAACAACAAAACGAGTGGCATGATTGCATGCCCGAGGATTTTGGAGTCTTGGAAAATCATACAGTATACTCCTTGAGGATATAAATTTACAAAACATTTCAGAAGTAAAAGAAACCATATGTAAATACCCCAGAATAAAAAAAATCGAACCCAATAACATGGGCCTCACAAGACAAGAAGAATAAACATAAACACTGTTGAGGGGGTTCCTATCCATTTGCAGGTATTTTAAAAAAAAAAAACTTTACTACCGTCGCTTAACCGACGGTTCTCCATGTCGCTTAAGCGACGCTTAATCCTTATCTTCGTCGCTTAACCGACGGTTTTCCATGTTGCTTAACTGATGCATAATCCTTATCTCCATCGTTTAACCAACGGTTCTCCATGTCGCTTAAACGACGCATAATCCTTATCTCCATCGCTTCACCGATGGTTCTCCATGTCGCTTAACCGACGCATAATCCTTATCTCCGTCGCTTCACCGACGGTTCTCCATGTCGCTTAACCGACGGTAAACTGAGGTGTCGCTTAACCGAGGGATTAGAAAGATGTCGAATAACCGACGACAATCCACCGACGCTTAAAAAAAATACACAGTGTTGTACATGCGACAGGGAAGTGTCGAAAATCCGACAATACGGCTCAGATTTTTGGTCGAAATGTAGTAGTGCAACTAGCAGACAGGGGAAAACATGAGTGAGAACCAAAAATTTCCGAACAGGGGAAAAATTATAACACAAAAATGAAAACATGAAGGATTCAGATCACTGGATAGGGGAAATTTTAGAAAGGTTAATACTCATAATCATTTTTACTTGTTGGCTCCTAGGGGAATGCCTAATTGGTTTTCCAAAAACGTTTTGTTCATTCCAATTGGTGAGGGAAGGTGAAACGCTGCCCCATGAGGGAAAGGTGGTTTCTTTTTGGTGTTTTCTTGCCCAAGAAAATTTAAAAACATTTTTCCAGAATCGGTGCTCTACCCAATTCAAATTTATTCCCACTATTCCAATCCCCCACTCCCTCATCCTTAGGAAAAATCATGCACCCATCTCATTTAGTTGCGTTGACATAGCTGGTTGTGGATTTTTAATTAAAATTGCAAATTAACATAATATCTAGATTTTTATTGTTTAGCTAGAATAAAATACCATTGGCTCAACCATGATCGTCGAAACATAAACACTAAATCAATGGTGGGTATTTTTCCTAGCTCCACACCATGATTTTTTAAATCATTTTATTTTAATGCAAACGGGGTCAAAACCAAGGTATTACATTCCCCTCCCCCTTCAACAACACTGTACTCAGTGCTTTACAACATTGAACAAAAATGCTTGTTGGTACTTCCCTCAGCAATCCATAGATTCGAACAAAAATGGATGTGCCAGTCGCATGGCATCCTCCAGCTCCCATGTAGCTTCTTCGGGATTGTAGTGCTCCCATTGCACCTTCACATGTCCTATTGATCGGTTCCAGAGCATTGTGACCTTCCTGGCGAGGATGCGCATAGGCTCAATTTGGAACTCTCTCTCTGGTTCCACCTGTATCAAATCCCAATTTGTTACATGGTTAGGATCATGTACATATTTCTTAAGACACATGAAAAACATTATGAGCTCTAGTGCTAGCAGGAAATGCAAGTCTATATGCAACTGGCCCTAGTCTTTCAAGAACTTCAAATGACCCACAATATCTAGTTGACAAATTGGCACAACTTCCAAGTTTCAAGGAACTCTTCTTTTCCTTCACTCTGAGGTAAACATGATCCCCAACACTGAACTCTCTGTTCACCCTATGCTTATCTGCATAACTTTTCTATCTGTCCTGGGCTTCCTTCGAATTCTTCTTGATCTTTACAACTTCCTGCTCCATCTCCTTGAGCAATTCTGGACCAAGAACAACCCTATTCACTAGATTATCCCAAGTTACTGGTGTCCTACACCTTCTTCCGTACAAAGCTTCATATGGACTCATCCCAAAGGATGCATGTTGTCCACTGTTATAAGAAAAATCTACCAGGTGTAAATAATCTTCCCACTTGGTTGGTTTATCCATCACATACATGCAAAGCATGTCTTCTAGCACTTAGTTAACTCTCTCGGTCTGTCCATCGGTCTAAGGATGGTAGGCAGTGCCGAAATTCAACTTTGTACCCAAATTTGAAAACAATCCCTTTCAAAAATTGGAAGTGAACTTGACATCTCTATCAAAGACTATTGCCTTAGGAAATCCATGTAGTTTGAAAATCTCCTTCATGAATATCTTTTCAATGTCATTATTCTTATGCATAGACTTAATCAATATAAAATGTGTTTCCTTTGTCAACTTGTCTACCACAACCATGATGGAATCATGTTGTCTCCAAGTCATTGGCAATCCTGTAATAAAATCCATCGAAATAACTTCCCATTTGTTGATGTATTTGTAACTTTGGAATGTATTCACTTGTATATCTTATGTATTGTACCCCGATGTTTATTTCGGGAAGTGTCTGTAATGTATTTTAGTCATGTCATGGCCCAATGTTCCTATCGGGAGATTCAATAATGTAAACAAGTCATGTAAAGTCATTATGGGTAACCCTCCTATTGATCAGGGGTTAAAGTCCGCGCAGTTGTGGGGCCCTAGGGTTATTAGACTCTCCTAGAGAAATCAGCCCTAGTGAGTTATTTTCAAGTCAGGAATTAGTATAAATAGAGAGTGAGCCTCTCTATTTATCACACACATTCACTCACACTCAGTTGTAGTGCATAATTGAGAGAGAAGAAGTTTCTGGGACAAGAGAGAGAGAGAGAGAGACTACTACTGTCGGGAGATCATCTTACTGTTTTGGGTTTTTATTTTGGTGCTGATTCTATCTCTAAGGAAGTTGTGGGGTTTTCTCCTTTATGGTTTCCCTGAGGAAAATATTTGTTTCTATTGTCTCTTGTGTTTGATTGATGTGCTTGTTATTCTCTCAGTTAAAGATCCTAAGATAATGCTAGATTGAATGATGAAAATCTAACATGGTATCAGAGTTAACCTAAGAAGAAGACACTGTGCAGCTATGGAAACTAGGGATTCCTACTTTTTGGATCTCTCTCCATAGATTTTCAGAAAAAGAAGGTTGGGCTGACTCTCCTCTCCAGGGTGCATCTTTATGTCGAAGCAGAATCTGATTCTAAGCATTTTCAGTTTTTGACCCAACACTACTATCGAAAATTAGGGATTTCGACAGAAGTGGAATTTTTGAGTGAGCCTAGGCATGGATTGATCTCCTCCTCAAAATCGAAGTTTAGATATCAAGATCAAATTTTTGGGTTGGGAAGAACTCTGAGAAATTCAAACCCTAATTTGCTCCTGAACTAACTCTACAGAAATTCAGCTCCAGATCCAGTTCTAACATCTTGACTTGGTAAGATCTAAATCTTTTGAATTTCCATTTGAGGTTCTCTTTTAATATGTCTCATCATACCAAGCTTGATGAAAAGCTTGAGGGATCTGATAACGTTCGAGCTTGAAAGTATCGGATCCCCCTGGTCCTGGAAGAAAATGAGTTGGACTCTTACATTAATGAAGAGGTTCCAGTTCCAGAAGGAGATGAGGCTAAGACCTTACATAAGAAGAAAGTGGTCATGGCTAAGAGGATTATTGCTGATTCAATCAAGGATAACCTCATACCATAGTTGTCCTCCCTAAAGACACCTAAAGCAATGTTTGATGCCCTTACCAAACTGTTTGAAGGAAAGAACATAAACCAGAAGATGACTCTGAGAAACCAATTGAAGAATGTAAAGATCCAAAATGCAGAAACCATCCAGTCTTACTTTACAAGGGTCTCTCAGATCAAGGAAATACTTGAAGCAGTGGATGAAGAAGTAGAGAATGCAGAAATTGTGATGACCACCTTGAATGGTCTCCCTAGGACATGGGAATCTTTCATTCAAGGGATCTGTGCCAGAAAGAAGCTAGTCAAGTTTAGCAGACTATTGGAAGAATTCTCACAAGAAGAAGCTCGAATAGCATCTTGAGAAGAAAATATGAGAAATGAAGATCAATCTCTCATAGTACAATCCAAGAAGAGAAAAACAAATCATCACTAAGGTAAGTACTTTCATTCTAGAATATCTAACAAGAATCTACCTAAATTTAGTTGATTTACATGTTATGAAATAGGACAATGTGCTAGATATTGTCCTAAGAACAAAAATGGCTCTCTCAAGAAGAAAGGGAACAAGAGAAGACATCATGCTCATGCTGTAGAAGATGATGAACCTTCCACAAAGAGAATCAAGCGAGAAAGTGATGATTCTTCAAGTGATGAAGAATATGTTTTGATTTTCGCTCTCACAAGAAACATCACACATGGAAGCAATGATTGGCTTATAGACAGTGGGGCTTCCAAACACATGATGGGATTCAAAGAATCATTTGTGAAACTATCATAACATGAATCACCTCACAAGGTGAAACTTGGGGATGGCTACCAGTATCCAATAAAAGGTAGTGGAGAATCCTCCTTCAAATTAGACTCTGGAAAGTCTATGAAAATGAAGGATGTCCTATTTGTACCAGGACTTAAGAAGAACCTCCTCTCCATCTTTGCATTGGATGCAAAAGGATTGAGGGTTGCATTTATAGATGGCCAAGTTCTCATGTGGCCAAAGGGAAAGACTATTGATGATGCAGTAGTGATTAGGGAACAGAGGGAGGTCTATACAAATTGAAGAGCCAACTAGAACAAGCTTTGGTTCATGACTCAGCAAAACCAAATGAAATTTGGCATAGAAGGCTTGCACAAGTCCATTACAGAGCACTACCACTTGCAAGAAAATTTGTTGAAGGTCTTCCAAAAATTCAGGCAAAACATGATGGTGTCTGCAAAGGATGTGCGAAAGGAAAGAACACAAAGAAGGCATTTCCAAGTAGCTAGAGCAAGGCAAAAGGAATCTTGGGAATCATCCACTCTGATGTATGCGGTCCGATGTCATCTAGTTCATTAAGTGGGTATGTATACTATGTTTATTTTATTGATGATTTTTATAGGAAGACATGGATATAATTCTTGAAGAAAAAAGATGAAGTATTTAGCAAGTTCAAGGAATTCAAAGCCTTGATCGAGAACCATACAGAAAAGAAGATCAAAACCTTTCGATCAGATAATGGTGGAGAATTCACATCAAATGAATTAAAAGAATTATGCAAAGATTCAGGGATTAAGAGGGAGTTAACTACTCCATATAATCCACAATAGAATAGGGTTGCAGAAAGAAAGAATAGAACTATCATGGAAGCTGCAAGACACATGAAGAAGTCTTTTCCGGCAAGAAACCAGAAGTCAGCCATCTCATAATATTCGATTGTCTAGTGTACATACACATTCCGAAAGAAAAGAGAACAAAGTTAGATCCTTCAGGAAGGAAGGGTATATTTGTGGGATACTCTGAAAGATCGAAGGCTTATAGAATATACTTCCTAGGATTCAAGAATATTGACATTAATAGGGATGTAACATTTGATGAAGACTCAGCTTACAACAAATCTAGAAAGAGACCTACTGAAGAACCTGAAGAAACATAAGCACCCAGAATTCATGACACAACCATGAATGAAGAAATTCAAGAAGAAGATCGAGAAATAGAAGAACATAAAGAACCTGTAGATCCACCTCAGGAGAAGAATCCTCACAAGAGGAAACCTGCTTGGGTACGAGAAGCTATCCAAGGTGCAGAAAGATATGGGCCTCCAGAAGAAAATCACAGAGAAAGGAAAAGAACCAGGTCCTACTCCGATTATGTAGCCTTATTATGTGACTTCATCGATAAAGAACCTTCCAACTATGAAGAAGCGACAGAAAGGAAAGAATGGAAGGATTATATGATCGAAGAGTATCAATCAATCATGAAGAATGATGTATGGGATGTTGTCCCAAGAATAGAAGGGAAGTCTGTTGTAACTTCCAAATGGATCTACAAGATCAAGCATGCTGCAGATGGCAACATAGAGAAATAAAAAGCAAGATTTGTGGCTTGTGGCTTCTCCTGGAAAGAAGGAATAGATTAAGAAGAAACTTTTGCACATGTAGCCAGATACACTTCCATCAGATCTGTACTTGCTCTGGCTGCAATGATGAAATGGAAGATACAACATATAGATGTCAAGACTGCTTTCTTGAATGGTGTAGTGGAAGAGGAAGTGTATGTGGAGCAGCCACTTAGTTTTGAGACACATGACAGGGAGTCTCATGTGTGTAAACTAAAGAAAGCCCTGTATGGTTTAAAATAGGCACCCAGGACATGGTACGATAGAATTGATAGCTTTCTATCCAGTTTGGGCTTTACCAAGAGTAAAGAAGATTCCAACCTTTACTACAAGGTTGAAGAAGGTAACCTAGTGATACTCCTACTGTATGTAGATGATCTGTTTGTAACAGGTATGGATGGCTTGATTGCTGATATGAAGAGGAAGCTTACTGCCGAGTTTGAAATGAAATACTTGGGTATGATGCACTATTTTCTAGGCATGGAGGTGTGAAAGAATGTGGATGGAATATCCCTCGAACAAGGGAAGTATCTAGTAGATATATTGAAGAGATTCAGGATGATGGAATGCAAGGTCATGACCACACCTATGGCATCAAGCCTAAATCTGTTGAGTGATGCTTCATCAGAGATAGTTGATGCTACGATGTATCATCAAATGATTGGCTCCTTCATGTACCTGACGAATATGAGACCAGATATTTGCTTTTCTGTGAACACCTTGAGCCAGTTCTTGACAGATCTGAGACATGTTGACTTGATTGCTGCAAAGCATATTCTAAGGTACCTGAAGGGTACAGTTGATTATGGGCTCAAGTATGAGGCAAATCATAAGATTAACTTGGAAGGTTATGTGGATTCAGATTGGGAAGGCAGTGCCATCGATAGGAAGAGCACTTCAGGGTGTTGCTTCAGTATGGGATCAGGTGTGATCTCTTGGTTTAGCAGAAAACAGTCTTGCGTGGCACTGAGTACAACTGAAGCAGAGTATGTCATAGCTTGTTCAGCTAGTTGTGAGGTAGTATGGTTGAGGAAGCTACTGTCTGATTTATTTGATCTCTAGTTGGATGCTACTTGTATATATTGCGACAACCAGAGTTGTGTGAATTTGTTTGAGAACCCAGTGTTCCATGACAAGACGAATCATATTGAGATAAAATATCACTATATCAGGGATATGGTGTAGAGAGGAGCAGTGAATCTCTAGTATGTTGTGACAGACGAATAGATAGTTGATGTGTTGACTAACCCATTGGCCAAAGTGAAGTTTGAGTACTTCAGGGAGAATCTTGGTGTTCTCCATATCGAGGTTCCCTCCAAGGGGAAGTGATGAGTCTGTGAGCCATTCTGACATGGTGAGAGGATTGGTTCATTCCATGGTCATATGTAAGTGCTGACCCATTCTGATGTGACTGTGGGATTAGATCCCACATGATCAGATCTAAGTGCTGAAGGCCATTCTATGGGAGAATGGAGGCACCTAGTCAGTTACCAAGAATACTCATCCTGGAGCTGAGGGCCATTCTGATGTGAGTGTGGGATGTGTTACCACATGATCAGATGTAAGTGTAGAGCCATTCTGATATGACTGTGGGATGTGTTCCCACATGATCAGATGTAAGTGCAGAGCCATTCTGATGTGACTATGGGATGTGTCCCCACATGATCAGATGTAAGTGTAGAGCCATTATAATGTGACTACAGGATGTGTTCAGCTCACATGATCAGATATGAGTGCTAAGCCATTCTGATGTGACTGCAGGATGTGTTCATCTCATAGGATCAGATATAAGTGCAGAGCCTTTCTTACATGGTTGATGTGTTCATCCCATGGTAAGATATAAGTGTTGATCCCTTCTGACATGGTTGATGTTTTCATCCCATGGTAAGATATAAGTGTTGAGCCCTTCTAATATGGTTGATGTGTTCATCCCATAGTTAGATATAAGTGCTAAGCCCTTCTTACATGGTTGATGTGTTCATCCCATGGTGAGATATAAGTGTTGATCCCTTCTTACATGGTTGATGTGTTCATCCCATGGTAAGATATAAGTGCTAGGCCTTTATGACATGGTTTATGTGTTCATCCCATGGTCAGATGTGAATGCTGGGACTTTCTGACATGGTTGATGTGCTCATCCCATAGTCAGATGTGAGTGCTGGGTGTGCCTTTTTGACATGGTCGATGTGTTTATCCCATAGTCAGATGTAAGTGTTGGGCGGGCCTTTCTGACTGGGTTAGATATAAGTGTTGAAGAATATGAAGAACTACTTGGAGGCTAGGCCTAAAACCAGCATGAGAAAGTGATGGCTCTATAGAGCATCCTGTGATGAGAAGAATTGAGAGATAGCACCAGTGATGATGATGATCCAGTAGTGATGATCTAGATCCAGTGATGATGACCCAGTAATGATCCAAATCCAGTGGTGAAGATGACTTGAATATGAAGATAACTTGATGATGATCCAA
Source organism: Pseudotsuga menziesii (assembly GCA_001517045.1). Taxonomy (NCBI): domain Eukaryota; kingdom Viridiplantae; phylum Streptophyta; class Pinopsida; order Pinales; family Pinaceae; genus Pseudotsuga; species Pseudotsuga menziesii. Next base: position 88,700 of record LPNX011171355.1, read on the forward strand.
ATGATACATAGAAGAATACTTGTGTTGATAAATTGTGTTGAGAGAATACCTTCCTAGTTAAGAGGGAGTGTTTATGTATTTGTAACTTTGGAATGTATTCACTTGTATATCTTATGTATGGTACCCCGATGTTTATTGTGGGAAGTGTCTGTAATGTATTTGAGTCATTTCATGCCCCGATGTTCCTATTAGAAGATTCAATAATGTAAACAAGTCATGTAAATTCATTGTGGGTAACCCTCCTATTGATCAAGGGTTAAAGTCCCCGTAGTTGTGGGGCCCTAGCGTTATTAGACTCTCCTAGAGAATTCATCCCTAGTGAGTTATTATCAAGTTGGGAATTAGTATAAATAGAGTGTGATCCTCTCTATTTATCACACACATTCACTCACACTCAGTTGTAGCGCATAACTGAGAGAGAATAAGTTGTTGGGACAAGAGAGAAAGAGACTACTGCTATCGAGAGATCATATTACTGTTTTGGGGTTTTTCTTTTGGTTTTGATTCTATCTCTAAGGAAGTTACGAGGTTTTATCCTTTATGGTTTCCCTGAGGAAAATCTTTGTGTCTATTGTCTCTTGTGTTTGATTGTTGTGCTTGTTATTCTCTCAGTTAAAGATCCTAAGATAATGCTAGCTTGAATGACAAAAATCTAAAACCATTTCCATTTTGGAACTAGAAAAGGCTGCAAAAAACCTACTGGATGTTGATGTTCAACCTTCACTTGCTGAAACTTCATGCACCTTGAAATATATTTCACCGTGTCCTTTTTCATTCCTAGCCAAAAGTACTGCTTCTGGCTGTAGCAATCGTCTTCTAATATCTTGGATGACCAGAATATGGAGCTTGATGGATCTCATCCATAACAACCCTCCTCAAATCTGCTACATTTGGAATATAAATTCTATTCTTATAGGTAATAAGTCCATCTTCTTCCAATTTATATCCCTCATACTTCTTTTCAAGGCTTTGCTGCTGCACCTTTTCCTTGACCTGTGCATACAATTCATCTTCAACAACATGATTATCAATCTGCTGCCTCAAATCTGATTGGAAAATACTAATGGATTCCACATGCATCTCCCGCACCTTCCTACTAAGTGCATCAGCTACCTTATTCTCTTTTACCTTTATGTGCTTGATTTCAAAATCAAACTCACATAAAAAATCCAACCATCTCGCCTTCCTAGCATTCAGAGTAGGTTGATCAAACAAATACTTCAGACCACAATGGTCTGTCCTTATCTCAAATATTCTTCCCATCAAGTAATGTCTCCACATCTTGAGAGCATGTACTATGGATGCAACCTCTAGATCATGAGTGGCATATTTATTCTCATGATCCTTCAAATTTCTTGACTCATAACATATCACTTGGTTGTCCCGCATAAAAAATCTTCCAATCCCTTGACGACATGCATATGTACATACCACAAAATATTTCTTTGGGTCTGCAACTTTTAAGACCGATGCACTTGTGAGAAGATACTTCAACCACTGGAAACTTTCTTCACACTTTGAGGTCCATTCAAAATTTATCCCCTTCCTTTGCAAAGAAGTGATAGCATGTGCAACCTTGGAGAATCCTTCAATGAATCTCCAGTAGTATCCTACAAGCTCCATAAAATATCTTACCTCTGTCAGATTCTTTGGAGTAGGCCAATCTTTAATAGTTTCAATCTTTTCAGGGTCTACAAATATACCCTTCTCTGAAATAATGTGACCCAAGTACTGAATTCTATCCCTATAGAAGTTATGGTTGCCCAACTTCGCATACAACTGATGTTCTCTGAGCAATTGCAGTGTTAGTCTCAAATGTTCTTCATGCTCTTCTTCATTCTTAGAATAAACAAGAAAGTCATCAAGGAAAACAAGAATGAATTTGTCCAAATACCTGCTAAATACACTATTCATAAGGCACATAAATGTTGCTGGTGCATTTGTGAGACCAAATGGTACCACTGCAGACTCATAATGGCCATACCTTGTCCTGAAGGCTATCTTATGAATGTCTTCGTTCTTGATTCTCACTTCCTGGTAACTAGAACTCAAGTCAATCTTGGAAAATACCTTTGCTCCTTTAATTTGATCAAAGAGGTCATCAATTCTTGGCAAGGGATATTTGTTCTTCACTGTGACTTTATTCAGCTGCCTGTAATCAAGACACAATCTGAGTGTACCATATTTCTTCTTTACAAACAAAATTGGTGCTCCCCAAGGAGACACACTCGGCCTAATATACTTTTAATCCAACAATTATTGCAGCCGCATCTTCAACTCTAGCATTTCTTGCGTACTCATTCTGTAGGGTTCTCTTGACACTAGTGCTGTTGCTGGCACAAGTTCAATTGTGAAATCTATGTCCCTCTTCGGTGGAAGTCCTGGAATAGGAAAAACATACTTGAAGTCTTGCAACACAGGATAGTCTTCCAACCTAGGAGTTTCATTCTTTGCTGCCTCCTCAATATGGGATGCATACAACTGACAACCTTTTCTACAAAAATTCTTTATTTGCATTGCTGAAATATGCCTCACCGAGATTACCTTTGGATTGCCTCTTACCACTACTAGGTTCCTTTCTTCATCCATGCATTCAAAATTCTTGTTATGATAGTCAAGCTTCACTATGTGAGATTCTAACCAATCCATTCCAATGAGAACATCATAGGAACCAAGTGGTAGAACATTCATATCTACACAAGTGATCAATCCATTCATCACCAATGGACATTTCTCCACCACTTCATTAACTTTTCTATTAGTTCCAGTGGCTAGCTGAACTAACCAAGACTTGCTATGCTTTACCTTCCTAAGAGTACAAACCTCCACTACTCTAGGAGCAATATAACTATGAGTAGAACCAGGGTCAACCAAAATAGAAATAGATTACTCAACAATCTTACCTAAAAATTCAACCACCATTGACTAGCGATCTTCCTGATGTTCTTCCAGTGTTGCATAAATTCTAGGGACGACCCTTGCTACTTGTCCCATTGTTTCTACCTTTGGAACATTGTATGTAGGACTTTCATTTTCATTATCAAGTGGACAGTACTTACGCATGTGGGGTCCTCCACATTTCCAACATTAGAGTGGTCCTCTGTTCTACTGTGGATATTTTGGATTCTCTCCCTTCACTCTATCTAGATGCTTCTCAACTTGTGTTGGTTTCTTCTATTGATTATTGAAGTTAGAAGGTTTGTAACCTTTCTTCCTTTGGTCAGACTTCTCAATCATTTTGTCCTTCCATGTTTTCTGGTAATCCAATTAGTTCTTACTTTGCTCGTAGGAATACTTAGCTTTTCTTATTACTTCTTCTAGAGTCCTAGGTTCATAGAACTCAATGCGGTCTTTGTAGGACTGAGGAAGTGTACTCAGAAAACGTTGGATCTTTACCTTCCCATATTTAATATACCTGACATACCTCAACAATTCCAAGAACTTGTTTGCATATTCCTCCATTGTTTGTTGTCCCAATCTCAGCTCATAGAACTCTTTAATCTTGTCATCATAGTACCTATCATAGAGGTACTTATCTGTGAAATAATTCCTGAACTGCTTCCACACAATCTTCCTTTCATTGATATTCTTTGCTTGTCTGAAATTCTCCCACCATATGGATGCTCTTCCGATCAAATTGAAAATGGCTACTCTGGCTTTCAGATTTCCAGAATAATCTTGGACTTGGAAATATTTTCGCATCCCCAGAAGCCAAGCTTCAACTTCTTGACCAGTATTTATCTCACCATTAAAGGTAGGAGGCCTTTCCTTCTTAAATTCATCTCATGAATGATTCGGTAGCGCATCCTTCTCTCATTCTCATGAGAAGAAGAACTTGAATCTCCAGTGGACCCTTTAGATTCATATGACTCACTAGGTGATCTCTTTCTTCTTCTAGTAGTGTTTGTTGGAGGAGCAAGTTGGTAAGATGACTTGAACGATAGCCGACTTAGTCAATCAGCTGACTAAGTCGGTTAGCCGACTAATTAGAGGTTAGGTTGGCCACATAAGGTAGTGTCGGTTCATCGAATCGACAGGTAGTTATTTGTAACTGTTTGTAATTCATATATATTAGGCTGTTGAGCTAGATGAGAACTCAGTTTTGTTCTCTATATTGTATGGACCCTTTCACTATAATATAATCTGTTATTTTGCTTACTTGTTCTTGTCTCTTGTCTCTATTATGTATGTCTATTATTAATGTGTATTATTGGTAACCCTATGTGATCTGTGAGATTACAACAGTGTTCTTACTCCCTTCTGGCTTTTCTGTTTGATCCTCGGAGTTCATCGTTTTCTGAATATCTGTCCAAATTTGCAGCATGGCTACATTCAGTTGATTCTGCTCCTCCTAAGCCTTAACCAATATTTCATTATCTGCCTTGTAACTCTGCATCTCTTCCATTAGGCTTCTCATGGTGGCTGCAAAATCTGGGGGACTCTCTTGCAATCTTCTCCCATTAGACTAAGTCTCAGCATTTCCAACTTGGACATTTTCCCCCATAGCATCTTCCTCATACTCATTGGGGTTCTGTACATCATCATGTATGTTGTTGGTTCTCATGGATGAACCACAACTCACTTTACCCAACTACACTATCTGGAATGCTGCTTTTGAAGGTGACTATGATTATGCAAAATGTGTTAATAACACATTTTTTTAAATTATAAATTTATAGAATTCTTAGAAATTCACAACTACTTACCTTCATTTGGAAAATCATACATTGACAACTTTGCCCAAAACACAGAATTTTCTTTCACAAAGAATGACTGTCTCAGGGGGACGACGGGGGTCAAGGGGGCTCGCCCCCTTGGGTTGAGGGCAGCACCCTTGTGTTTTTTTTGTAAATACTTCAATTTCACGCAATCTGGTGCATAAACAAGCTGCCATTTTTCACTTTTCAGACCCCTGAAAATCCTACTAAAAACTTGCTGAAATTTATTTGTTTCGACAAAATTTTCACCCGCTACATCGGCTCGATATTCATCTTCCATCCACCGTAGTGGCTCCATATTCTTTTCTCATCTGCTACTTCGTCGGCTTCATCTTCTTTTTCCTTCCACCATCACATCAGAATACTTTCCAAGTTTCTTCCGCCGTAGCGGCTCCTTCCCCGTCTTCTATCCACTGCAGTGGCTCTTTCTTCTACTTCCTTCTACCATGGCTTCTCTTTCCCCAACTCCAACCTATAACTGCGGCTCGATCTTCTTTTTCTTGCTGCCGTTGAAACTCAAACTTTGAATTTCTTTCCCCGCGTAGTAGCTCATGTTTCCTTTTCCTGTCGCCACCATATCGGAAACTTTTCCAACTTCCAGCCACCGAATCAACACTTAGAATATTTTTGTAAATTTCTTCCACGGTGAAACTTTCCTTTTTCCTCCACCGATGTTGCGGCTTGCTCCTTGGGACCTAGCCGAGGTTGCAGCTCGAAGACCAATTTCCACCTGCTGTGTCGGATCGCTTCAGGAGACTTAGCCGCTACAATGACTCCTACTTCTATTTGATGCCACCGCTATGGCTCAAACGACAATAACCACCCACCACATCGGTAAAAAGGAAACAACATAGGCGTTGTTGCTACTCTTCTTCTGCCTCTTCAGCCACTACAGTGGCTCGACTTGGGGCTTTCTCAGCCGCCAAGGAAGAATGCTAAATACTTAGAAATTTTAAATTTTTTTTTTCTCTGCCTCTTCTTCTTGTTGATCATAGAGGTTGTTTCTTCATGGCCCATTGAGGCCCAAAGATGCAACCAGTGCTCTGATACAACCAATACTTGGCGGAGAGGATGCGACTAACATCTAAAAACCCGGGAAATCTAAGCCCCATGAACATAATACATATACATAAAAATGCATTGAAATTAAGCATATAAATAAAACATTCATAAGTATAAACAAATTCATAATGGAATGTACATGATATATACAGCAGAAGCAAATAATTCATTCAACACATTCATGCATTCAACATGTTCATGATAATTTCATAATTATTCATAAGGAAGTACAATTGTAGAACTTAAATACACAAGAATACTTATCTTTGAAAGAAGCTTGTCCTGCAACCATCCATGTCATTGCAACGTTCCACCCAACCATAGTCCAGTGTTCTCTTTAATCTGTCAGCAACACTTCTACCCCTGAGTTGGGCATGATATTCCCCAAGGAATAAGAAACACTAGCAGACTTCACCCATAGCCAAGAATACAATTAAAATTCAGTCAAGCCAACACATTTGGGTTTATTAGACTTACACAAGCATTGGTTTACACTTACCCAAATTCACATGAGACACAACCAAGTCAAAACATGGGTTTATCAGGATACCAGCCAAGCCATCCTTCCAGTTGGGTTTATCAGGCTGTCAAGGAGGTGGAAAGACTAACTACTAAGCTAATGAGCTCAACCCCAGAGCTATGAACACCCACACTGGATCTAGCCTATTTTCTAAACAATTACATGCCCAACACAAGGAAGCATTCCCTTCTCTACTACACAGTCCTTTAGGCCATACCTTCCCTTCCAGTGCTATTCAGGGCATGCAAAGAAGAAAACCAACCTTCTAGTTTGGTTTGTGAGGTTCTTGCACACACTAGGTTTATCAAGCAAGTCTAGACTCTATTTCCATTCCTTCAATCAATTCAAATTCTAAACATGGATGAACACACAGGGATCTTAGTCTTGGGATTTATCAAACGTAGCAGATGCCAAGGATTACATACACGCACAGAAATTTACCAATTTCTAAACATTCTCGGTGCCAGACTTATTGCTACCAAAAAATCCAAAACGAAAATGTTGTCGGTCTTTCAAATCAAAGACACAAAATTGGATTCAAAGCAATCGTATTCAGGAAAACAACTAACAGATAGGGGAAAATGTGAGTGAGAACCAAAAAAATTCCGAACAGGGGAAAAATCATAACACAAAAACCAAAACATGAAGTATTTATATCATTGGACAGAGGAAATTCCAGAAAGGTTTAGAATCATAATCGTTTTTGCTTGCTAGCTCTTGTGTGAATGCCAAATTGGTTTTCCAAAAATGTTTTGTTCACTCCAATTCGTGAGGGAAGGTGAAACACTGCCGTATGAGGGAAAGGTGGTTGTTTTTTGGTGTTTTCTTGCCTAAGAAAATTTAAAAACGTTTTTCCAAAATTGGTGCTCTGCCCAATTGGAATTTCTTCCCACTCTTCCAATCCCCCACTCCCTCATCCTTAGGAAAAATCATGCCCCCATCACATTTAGTTGCGTTGACATAGCAAGTTGTGGGTTTTTAATTAAAATTGCAAATTAACATAATGTCCAACTTTTTAATGTTTAGCTAGAATAAATTACCATCAGCTCAACCATAATTTCCGAAACATAAATACTAAATCAATGGTGGGTCTTATTCCTAGCTCCACACCATGATTATTTACATCATTTTATTTAAATGCAAACGGGATCAAAACTGGGGTGTTACACCCATGATCCACCCTCCTCTCGTACGAGGATTCACTCCGACCGGTCGCCCCTAGCAACGGATACTACACGTTGTGATTATGGAGACAACAACCACGTCTAGAGGCTTTGGTGGGATACCCACCCGACTATAGACCGTGGGAATTGCTTCCATGGGGGTGTTGTATTTTATTAGGACCGCATTGTCCACACCAGCCTCAAAAGGTCTCTCTAATGTGGTGAACATCCTTCCCTTGACCTTACTAGCGTCAGAGAACCTTTCTAATGTAATGAACATATTTACCTTGATGGTTGGAGTCATTTTAGCATGAAAACCCACGAATAGAAGAATTTCGGAGTGGTGCCCATCGACTAATAGAATACATAGGAAAATAGGTTCCTCAAGCATGAAGACCATCACAGACCTCCTTTCAAAACTCTCAGGATTCTTGGCCAAGCAACATTCAACGACCTTTTCTTTTCTTCAATATTTACCCAGTATGTATCTTTGAATGGATCGGACTGTGGTGCTTATAAGGAGCTAGGTGGTCAAATTCAAAAACGGCCCCGTCACCCCTTCACACATGCCATCATCGAGTGGCATGATGACAACATACACAATAACATGGGTTTTGGCTCCAATTCTTAGGCAGAGGCACCATCTGGGCAGCCCCTCTTTGTCATAAAATAATGCTATCAACTACGGAAACGACCCCTGGCTTCGATCCTTGTCAGCCTGCAATTAGCACCTAGCATGTGGACTAGAAATTTTGCATGCATCGACCTCTCCTAGTGATGGTATCAGAATTTCCTTGCTCTCTGTGCCTTATCGTACTCTATGTGAAGGCCATACATCTATCCCATCTTTTGATCATTAGGGTGCCTCCGATTATCATATGCATGAGGCAGTAACCTTCGGACTTCAGGAAGTGATCTACACCATGGATTTGAATTATGGTCGTAGATCTATTTGAATGACATCTAGACCTTCGATTACCCATCACTTCTACCCTTTACCTACTCACCCTCAAAAACGTTGCTTCTTCACATCTAGGGTTAGAAGGATGGTCTTCAACCGTGGATCTTCGTTTGGTCTTTGCAGTGGCCCGTGAGATGGGTGGTCCATATGTAATCCCACGGCTTTCAACCTTGATTCTTTCTCATATGACTTTCAACAAGAGGGATTATCTTTATCCCTTCGATCAATAGGGTCTTTGATCTCTGTCGTTCAATTATTACGGGCACATCGTATTTCAAAAATATTGAGGGTGATTTGCTCTGTGTATGTCCAATCGGTGGGGTCACTGTCTTCTATGGATCTCTCCTCAATTCGATCCCCACCATTCAGAATTGTACCCATCTCCATTTCATAGGGCCTTGCTTCCTTATTTCTCTTGGCACCTTCAAGCAGTGAAATAGACTCTGGCCATATATCATCTCTATGCTAGATCTCAATGACTCAACCATGTGTCCCCTACCCTGCTTCGTGATCCGCTCGCTGGTTAACCTTCGCATATGTCCTTATTGTGAAATAGATCAGGGTCATCAATTGATTATCCTGTTGAATCTCTGTCATTGAGGGTGTGAGGCATTATGTGATTTTGCATCGACCCATTCCCTTATCCATCATGCACCTTCCTACCTCAAAAATATTCAGGACCGTTGATCGGATCCTTGCTAGATCATCATCGTTCAAAAGCATGGGGCCTTTTGACACTTCACAATCATCCTCTATATTATCTATTGTGCTAGCTGGGGAGGGAGAAAATATTCGCCTCCATAGATATTTCTCATAGAGGATTATGGTCATTTAAGACATGTAGGCTCTCCTGGGCATCACAACCATGATGCACCCTTATCTGTCTAGTGTCTTTCACTACACAAACCCTTTATTGCCATCAATCTGTGATTGCAGCTCATTCAATGGCTAGTATTGCTTGTCGCTCACTCGTGTGTTTCCTATGTCAATTTTACGTGCCATGGGATAACCCAGTGCATCGCTAAGGATTGGGGTAAGCTTCCTCGGTGACCAAAAAACATGACATAATTCTCAGGCATAAGATGAGAAGAAAGGAGAAAGAAGAACAAGGTTTAACAAGTAGTCTAAACAATCTCATCTAAGAGTCTTAAGAGAAAATACAATCACTATCTAACTACTAATATCAAAACATAATCATAAAACTAAGGAGATAAGCTCAAAACAGATTAAAGACACGTAGGGTTGGATGAAAGACTAGATAGCGGGTTGAAATGAAGGTCTGTATGAAAGGTAGAACATACTGTCTGAATGACAGTCTATCTAAAGAAAATACTAAAATTTTGAGGAAACAATGAATTTAAATGATTTGTTTGAGAGAAGTTGACTCATGCATATGCTAATGAAATGTGAAAGAACAAAAATTAAATATATTTAATAATTGAATCTTATGGTAAAATAATCTAAACTAACTCGTAATTCAAAAAGGAGATTGCATCATTGAACAAACTGAAATATACTTAAGAAAAAATAGAAATGAATAAAACTAAATTTACTGTGATTTAACCAAAGGAATCTAGTCTATAAATCAAACAATGAACTATAAATACTTTGAAAAGAAATTTAGAAACTATTCTAGGCACAACCGGTTGCTAACTTGTAAAAGAAAACTACATAATCAACATGATAAAAATGAAATCTATGCTACAGAAAGTAATTAACATTAATGATTACAGGAATGAAATTGCATAAACAACTCATAAATAAGACTATACTAGTTACAAAGAAAAGGAAATAACGAAGCATACATAAAATGTAAAACTATGGTTGTCGAGGAGCCCTCCCAACAAACAGAGTAATGCCTTGCTAATGGAATATGATCATACACAACATAACAGAAATTCCATTAAATCAAAGGGTAGTACTACAAAGTTTTTTGTTCAACTGATAAAATGGTTAACTATCTCGCTATCCTTATTAACTCCATTGATTCTATTAGCTACTAACCACGAGCTATCAACTATTAACATTCAACGATTAACTATTTCTTGCATGAGATCCTCTGTATATATAGTGTTTTTATAGAAGGCGAGCAAGTTGACCCTTTCAGTGGTTGACTGCTCTTATGATAAGGTAGTCATTATGACAAGTAATTACATTGATAACCAACAAATGATATTTCCTTCTTCGCAAATCTGGTTCCTCTATGGTGCGCGGTGTGGCATACAAACTCAGTCTTAATCAGAGCTGGCGTCAAGGTGTCACACATGTTAGAATAATCACCCATAGTTTACCCACTTAGACATTAATTTAATTATTTCTGTCTTATTATCCTAGTTCGTGTGTCCCACCTTGTGCAAGTTGTCTATTACCTATCCATAGTGGTCAAACTTGCCTTATTTGACTCATGTAGCGCATGGGAAAGCCCAAGGAATCAAATCTGCTTTATTCCTGGCCTCCTAGGTGCCCTTCTGTTTTTTCTGCTTTATTCCCTGCTTTTTCATTGTTTTAAGGAAAATGGAAAAGCTAAACTAGGTGAGGTGAACTAGTTTTTTGTCCTCTTCATCCTCCACTCTTTTCTCCATGCAAAATAATGTATGAGCTGCCATTCCACCACTCTTTATCTTGCATAAGCCATTTTGCCAATTCGTGAGCTCCATGACAGATTTGGGATCAGCTTTTTACACCTATGGGGAATTTGCTTATTTTTAGTAAGCTTTCTTTATGCTAGATTCGAATTGCTCTTCATGCATTCGAATCCCTGATGTATGTTATTTATTCAACAACCTATTATGTTACAGGGTTGGCTATTGTACACTGAGTTATAACAGTTTAGTGTTCAGCTCCAATTTCAGTCTCTTTTGTGAGTGATTTTGCATGATCAATCATTAATTGTTGTGAGTAAAATTAATCTATCACTGGGTTCAATTTACACATGGTATCAAAGCGCTTGCAGATTGTTTTCTATCCTCCAAAATTGTTTTGCAGTTTTGACATCAGTGACTGGGATCCTTTTACTGACAGCCGGGACATATTTTCTAAGCTATGGATCAATCATAGAAAACTATCTTGACTCCCTTCAATTTATTTGAATGGAAAGCCGAGATGGAGATACTGTTGAGAGCAAAAGGCCTCTACAGGGTGACTATGGCAATAGAAGCAGATCCCAATGGAGCTGCAGAGAAGATAAAATGGCACAACAGGAGGGATGAGGCTTATGGCGTCCTGTGTCTGAGTATTTCCAGAGACCTCCTTTTCCATCTTGATGGATTGACATCACCGAATGAAGTATGGGAGAAGATTTTTGATCTTTTTGGAAAGACAGATGAGATGAGGGGACATCAAATCGAAAATGAGCTGATTTCTCTGAGTCCAAATAGCTTTGAATCCCTGCAGCTATATTTCTCCAAGTTCAAAGCACTATTTTTGCAGCTGAAACAGTGTGGGATCGAAAAGAAAGATGATCGGATCGTCTTGGACATCCTCTCGAAGCTAGGCCCTGACTATTCAATGTTTGTTTCGACCTTCTATGCCACAAAACTGACAGCTCGAACCTAGAAGATGCCTAGCCTTGCAGATTTCATGGAATCTCTCACACAAGAAGAGGACAAGCTAGTGATGATGGGCACCATCAAACCATCCAAAGATCAAGCTTTGATTTCTGGAGATTTGAAAGTGGATTCAAAAATAAAAAAGAAAGCTAAAAAGCCACCTGAGCAAAAGAGAGACAAGAAACAGTCTCCAGAGGATCCACAAGGTCCCAAGAAGAACTACCAGAAGAAGAAAAACAAAGGTGAAATGAGCAAGTGCGCATACTGCAATAAGGGAAATCACACTGAAAGCTCTTGTATGAAGAAGCAAATAGATATGTTGACCCAAATCCTGGAGAAGAATGGCATCTCCCTTCCAGAAAGCTCAAAGAAGAGAGAAGGAGGATCAAGTTCAGATGACAGAGAGACAGTTCATGCTCTAGTTGCTGGCACATCAAGCTCACCCAGTTTTATCATTGATTCTGGAGCTTCAAGACACATGGTTTCGACTAAGGAGGCCTTCTCCTCACTGGACAAGTCGAAAGGACCATCTATAGTACTGGGAGATGACTCTCTCACTGAAAGTTTGGGTAAAGGAAGGATAGATCTTGATCATGGTCAGTTCAGCAATGTGATGTATGTGCCTGGTATTTCCTCCAACCTCCTATCAGTGTACCAGATGACCCACACTGGGTCTCCTAAGAAAGTCATATTCTCACCTGATGAAGTTGAGATCACAGCGATCTCAACTGGTAGAGTCATTGCAAAAGGAGTTGTGAATCATGCTCAAAAGGTATACATGTTCTCACACTTCCTACCTTACTCAAACCCCTCTGCTCTTCTGATTCATGCTAATGAAGAAAGAAAGATTTGGCACGAAATATTTGGCCACCTAAACTACAAATATCTTTCTGATCTTAGTGAAAAATAGATGGTCATAGGGTTTCCCAAGATAAAATTTTCCAAAGGAGTCTGCCAAG
>LPNX011171355.1:101998-136645 GCA_001517045.1 Pseudotsuga menziesii
AAACTTTGCCACCAAAGTACTGGGCCAAAGCTATCAACTATGAAACCTATATTTAGAATAAGGTTCCTCACAAACATATTTATGGCATGAATCCATTCGAAGCATGGAGTGGGCACAAGCCAGATGTGACCCATTTCAGGATTTTTGGCTCAAAGGCTTGGGCTAGAATTCCAACAGAGAAGAGGAAGGCTTTGCAGCCCCAAAGCCAAGAGTGTCTTTTTGTTGGATACTCTGAAGATTCAAAAGGGTACAAACTGATAAATTTGAGCACAAATAAATCCTTCATCGAAAGGTGTGTTCAGTTTGAAGAAGAACCCCTGGCAGCAGTGGAAGTTGGTGAAGCCTCTTCACCACCTGAACCTTACGAAGTAAGTAAAGAGTTTGTTGAACATGCTGATTCTGATTTGTCTAATGGAGATGAGTTTATTGCAGACCCTAATAGCCCTACAAGGCCAAAATGGGCAGCCAAGACACTACATGCAGCAGGAGAGCTAGCTGGGGATCCCAATGACCCAAGGAGGACTAGATCTCAATTTGAGAGTGGTCTGTGCATGAAGGATCCTATGTTTGCTGAAAAATGATATTTGATGGTGGAGTCTAATCATAAAACATATGAAGAAGCAGCAGGATATCCAATATGGAAAACAACCATGAAGGAGGATTTCAGCTCACTCCAGAAGAGCAACACATGGGAGCTAGTGGTTCTTCCTCCAGGAAGAAAACTAGTACAGTATAAATGGGTCTATAAGACCAAATTTTCTGCTGATGGTTCACCACTGAAGTACAAGGCCAGATTGGTAGCCAAGGGCTACTCATAGGTTCATGGCATAGATTACAATGAGACCTTTTCCCCAGTGGCAAAGATGGATTCCATCAGGCTACCCTTAGCCATTGCAGCCTCAAGGCAATGGGAGGTACATCACATGGATGTAAAATGTGCCTTCCTAAATGGAGATATCATTGAAGAGATATATATACATCAGCCTCAAGGTTTTGCTACTAACCCCTCTATTGTGTGCAGGTTGAGAAATTCATTGTATGGGCTAAAGCAAGCCCCCAGGGCTTGGTATGCCAAGATTGATAGCTTCTTGCTATCACTGAATTTTGTTCGGTGAAAATCAGATCCAAATGTCTATTTGAAGTTAGTTAATGGTTCATTAATGATCATTGTGTTATATGTTGATGACCTCCTCATTACAGGAAGCTTAAAGGCTGAGATTGCTTCCTTAAAAGGAGCTATGAACCAAGCCTTCTCCATGACAGATTTGGGGCTCTTAAGTCAATTTTTGGGGCTTGAGATTGCTCAAAGAAAATCTGGAATCAAGGTACACCAGTCCAAATATTCCTTGGAATTGCTGAACAAATTTAGAATGAAGGATTGCAAAGCAAGCAAAACTCCTTTCCTTTCAGGAGTGAAGCTGGAAGAAGCTGACTCTTCACCTATGGTAAACAATACACTGTATAGGCAATTGATTGGATGTTTGTTGTATCTGACACATACTAGAACTGATATTTGTTATGCAGTAAGTGTGGCTTCTAGATTCATGGATCAGCCTCAAGAGATCCATTGGAAAGCAGCCAAAAGAATCCTTAACTTTTTTCAGGGAACAAGGACACATGGGATCTTCTATAAAGCAAAATCTGATCTTGATTTGATTGGATTTAGTGACAGTGATTGGGCAGGTGATAGCACAGATAGAAAGTCCACATCAAGATATGTGTTCATGCTTACAGAAGGGCCAATCAGCTGGTCAAGCAAGAAATAGAGTGCCATTGCACTCTCATCTACAGAAGCAGAGTACAGAGGAGTTGTTAATGCAGCAACTCAATGTTTATGGTTGCAGGGTTTACTTGGAGAGTGTGGCTTCAAAACAGAGTACTCAACTACCATATACTGTGATAACCAGAGTACCATTCAAATTTGCAAAGATCCAGTTCAGAAGCAGAGAACCAAACACATTGAGATCCATATGCACTACATCAGAGAGCTTGTGCATGATGGCACCATTCACCTACTCTTCTGTTCATCTTCAGAACAAGTAGTTGATATCTTCACCAAAGAATTTTGTGAGAATACCTTCAGCAATCTCAAATCACTGCTGGGGATTGCTGATCATGCTGTGAAGCATGAGTGAAGACAAGATTTCCAAATTTTGTTTACAGTCCATGTTTAAGGGAGGATTTTCCCAAGTTGGTTTTGCCTCTTTCCTTGTTTAAATGGACATGCAGTATGTAAAGGGTGACTAAGCCTTGTTTCTAGGCCCTATAATTTTCTGATATATTACTCATAAGTCAGGCATAAGGGGGGGTGTTAGAATAATCAACCCATAGTTTACCCACTTAGACATTAATTTAATTATTTCTGTCTTATTAGCCTAGTTCATGTGTCCCACCTTGTGCAAGTTGTCTATTACCTATCCATAGTGGTCAAACTTTCCTTATTTGACTCATGTAGCACATGGGAAATCCCAAGGAATCAAATCTGCTTTATTCCTAGCCTCTTAGGGGCCCTTCTATTTTTTCTGCTTTATTCCGTGCTTTTTCAGTGTTTTAAGGCAAATGGAAAAGCTAGACTAGGTGAGGTGAACTAGTTTTTTGTCCTCTTCATCCTCCACTCTTTTCTCCATGAAAAAGCATGTATGAGATTCCATTCCACCACTCTTTAGCTTTCCTAAGCCA
This sequence comes from Pseudotsuga menziesii, assembly GCA_001517045.1. Taxonomy (NCBI): domain Eukaryota; kingdom Viridiplantae; phylum Streptophyta; class Pinopsida; order Pinales; family Pinaceae; genus Pseudotsuga; species Pseudotsuga menziesii. Next base: position 104,678 of record LPNX011171355.1, read on the forward strand.
TTTTTCCAATTCGTGAGCTCCATGACAGATTTGGGATCAGCTTTTTACACCTACGAGGGATTTGCTTATTTTTAGTAAGCCTGCTTTATGCTAGATTCGAATTGCTCTTCATGCATTCGAATCCATGATGTATGTTATTTATTCAGAAACCTATTATGTTACAGGGTTGGCTATTGTACACTGAGTTAATACAGTTTAGTGTTCAGCTCCAATTTCAGTCTCTTTTGTGAGTGATTTTGCATGATCAATTGTTAATTGTTGTGAGTAAAATTAATCTATCACTGGGTTCAATTTCCACAACACATAGACATCATATGAGAGATATTCCAAAAGGAGGATTATGCTAAGATGTTGGCACATGGTCACAACAGTTTACGGCCATTACATTCCTTTAACACTTAGGAATCCACTATCAGCAATGCACAGTTGATTCAGTGGTTCAAACAGTGAGCTAGATGATGTGATGGATACGCTATGCGCACACATAGGATGAATGCAATGCTTCTCACTGGTTCGTTGAAGACCAAGATTCTGCACGAAAGTTTCATACATTAGAGTATCACTACATGTTATCGAATTTAAATAGGAAAATCATGAAATGATGCAAAATAAAACATAACTGGCATAAATTAAAATATGACCATACCTGCTGCTGAATGGCGAAATGTATGGTATAAAAGACACCAAAAGGTAACAAAACATGTGTTAATATATAAAATATTTAGCCAAAAATGGTGACAAAATGAGGACCAACATTCCCCCAAACCGGAAGAATGCCAGGTCCCACTGGTCAGAAATAAAAGATAGCATTAGGAAGGAGGTAGAGTTGCATCAGCAGCTGCCTCTGACTTCGATGAAGCAGATGGTTTGAACTTCAATTTCCTAGCCTACGCTTTCAGAAGGGCATGCTTTGCTTGCTGATTCCTCTGTGATAAACTAACGGTCCTGTGGAGGTCCTCCATATTTTTAATCTGTAACCGTAACTCTTTGTTCTCCTCCCGAATATCTAAAATCAACTTGACATAACCTTAATTATGTTTCGTTGATTGAGTTAACTCATAATTTAACTGATCTAATGTTGGATTCGGTGGCGTAGATGGCTCTGGGGACTGGTTGGAGTCTCATGGAGGGCTCATTTCCCTTGATGGGGGATCCAAATCAACAGTAGGAATGTGTTCTTAAGGGATGATATCCTAGACAGATGCAGGAATGTTCGTTTGATTGGAATCCTTTAGTAAGTTGGAAGAAATACTGGCTAATGCTAACTGGGATGAATTTAGGTTGGTTTTCTCCAATTCGGCCACATCATCTGAATGACTAGTCTACACATCAGACTGAACCATGGTCTGAGTACTGGGCCGGAGCATACGCTGAACATTTTTTGCCTTTTGTTTCCTGGTGCGAGGTCATGAGAAAGGTACAAATTTAGAGGACACAGGACTAGTAGGGGTATTTTGTGCACATGATTTAGGTTCTGAGATATCTTCATCAAGGTGGACAATGTTGGGGTTTTCTTCTTCTACATGTGAGGTTTGACTAGTTCCACGGTGAAAATGACAAGATCATTTATGAATGTTAAGATGGGGATTAAGCACCTTGAATACAAAGGTCTCCCAAGGTTGGTTTCGCTCCTTGAGCTGGTCCAGGATTAATGTTTTGATCAAGCTGTGGTGTTATAATCTTTTTTTGGGGTGAAGGGTATTTTTTAACTAGGTTCGATATTTTTTCTAGACTCCGAAGGAAAAAAAAAGGAAAATTAAGACTTCTATTATCAACGAAATGGGCCAATAAATGGAGATGACAAGATTTGAAAACACTAAACTTACCTTCACAGGTAATCAGATGAACAGCAGATTGATGTATTTAGGCTTTATCCAGCTATGGTGATAACCTTTTGCACCTGTCAGATGTCGGAATTTGGGTTTGAGGAAAACGTTATGTAATGCTCTTGGAACAAACCAATTTTTATGCCATCGCTCTCCTTCTCAGGGAAGATTAGTGGCGCGCACGATCGATTCCTCTGTAACTTGGAAGGAAAGATGTCCTACCCTTGCCATTCTCCCATCGAACCCCATTGCAAAAAGAAATGAGATTTCCTCATCGTATCCCTGCAATAGATGGAGGAACGAGCTCCAACTGGCATGGAAAAATACTTCCCAACATTCTCTGAACTCTGTTATTTGGAACAAATCTTGGTAAGTTTCTGGCTCAAATCGGTTCGGCATGGTTTAAGCAGAGGGGAGAATACAGGGTTTGCAGAAAAAGGTGGCTAAAATAATCTACAGTGATAATGGTTAGTGAAAGCGATGGAATGAGAGAAGGTTCACACAGTGTTGGTTTAAAACATGCCACGTTCAACCTACCAAATGATCATGCAAACAATTCGGCATGTCTAAACAATCGTGCCATTATGGAAATTTTTGAAACATGTGCGGTCAAAAACGCGTAATTGAATGAGTTTATAAATTTTAGTTGGTTCAACCATGTCCAAAGCAAGCTTTGGACATGTTGAACATGCAAATTAATACGGATGTATAACCAGATTCGTAACCATAACCTTAGTTCAACAAGAAGGTCGACTTATCTGGTAGCTTATGCATGCGAGCGAAAAAAGAGGATAATGTTGATGGCAGAGTCATGATAAATAGAAGGTACCCTAAGGTCGTATCATTTCCATATGGAGGTGAAATAAAATCATATTAGATCTAATTCATACTATCATGAATCAGAATTAGTCATAATATTCTGTGGATGTGACCCTAATGATATGACTCATCTTTTTACCCAAACAAAATTAAGCTAATACTTAACCATAGATACAAAAATATCATAATTTTTATTCAGCTTGTCATTTGACCTTTCATTCATACCGACATTTGACCCTTCATATATATTTCTGTAAAAATGATCTTGCTAGATCATACTACTGCTAATTGTGGCTTTTCCTAAGCTGCCAGGTCACAAAGAAGTCATATGAAATAATTCTCTATCATTCTTCCTTATTCATCCAAGATTTTGAAACTAATTTTGCTATTTGCAGTATCCTGCAGACACTTTATCATTTGGCAATAAGTCTCTTATAAGTAAAAATAAAGATAGACAGTCAGGCTAATCCTCCGCCAAACCAAAGACATGGCATGTCCCCAAGCCATACAAGAAAAATAATTAACTTCCAAAATAAATTAACAAAATTTCAATCATGTTGTTGTAAGTTTGTAAAAGAGAGAAAGATTAACTAATAAATGGAAAGGATTCAAATATATACATTTATCCAAAAAAATAACAGTGCCCAAATATATAGATGCATAAATTTATCATTTATCATGTGACGAAGATATAAGTGAAAGGACCATAGGGAAAACTAGCCATCCCAGCCTCGTTGTAAAGATATCCTGCCCTCTTAAGAATTCTTTAGCTCACCTTCAAATTTGTAGGATTTTACAGTTATGGATCCCATTTCTAGGATAAACATATCCTAGATATTGATTGAATTTCGATGGCTGGATCCAAGGCCAACTTACAGTTATTCTTTAATGACATCATAAAAAATAGGCCTAAACATATTTTTCTTTTAAGCCATGTTCCTAGTGGTGCATTAACCAGATCTCTTTTACTCGATATTTCCCCGTTGCCAGTAGGCCTGTTCAGTACCTTGGTGGGTTTATCTTGGTACCATGCAAGCATAGCCCCACTATCAAAGAGCCTATTTAGTACCCCAACAGGTTTACTTGCATTTATAGAACTTCCTTATTTTTAGGTTGTTTAATTAGCATTCACCTGCTACCAGCAGGCCTGTTCAGTACCCTGACGGGTTTGCCTTGTATAAAGATTCTGAGTATATGGAAGTCGATTGGTACTAGAGTGTGCTAAGCCCTGCTAAACACATGAGTTATATTTAAAATAAAATTCCACAAAATGGCCTTAACTATAGATCATGTCAAAAGAGAATAACTTAAATGTGTTCCTGGGCCTTTTAGTCTATTTTCTTTATAAAAGATAATGCTCCCCACAAGCAGAAATTCCACTTATCCTGGAGTGTTCTCAAAAATATTTAAGAGTCAAGTTTTGATAACAAGTGTAGATGAACCAGTAATCTCTAGGTGTAGAAATTCTGAAGAACATGATAATTGAAGTGAGTCTTTTGAGCACTTGTTCAAGTAATTGGGAATGTACATATCTGAATCAAAACACCATCTATATATATATATATATAGAGAGAGAGAGAGAGAGAGAGAGAGAATAACAAAATCATAAAATAAATGGTTTGAAAATGATATACAAGAACTGTAAAACTTCCAAGTTAAGATATATTTTCTAGAATATTTTCTTTTTCAGGTAATATTCCATGAGATTTTCAAAGCAGAAAGACCCATTTCAAAACCATTTGTTAGATGAATTATTTTATTCTTGAAAACATAGAAAAAGAGTCCCCTACAAAGAAATGATTAGAAATGACTCTTATTTATTCAAAAAGATATACACATACCGACATATTTACAAATGATGATAACCCATAATATTTTTAAGAATCAGGAGGAGGAAGAGTCTTTTGAGAGGGAAGTCCAATGATTACCTCTATCGTGATAGGATTCATCTTGATCTCTTGGGGAAAAACATGATGCCCCATGTAGATATAACATGGAGAGGTTTTGCTTAATGGATATTCCTGTCGAGGATGTTTAGTTTTACATTTTGGATAGAGATTTCTCTTTGTTTCTCATTCTTCTTCCTGGTTCTTCATGTAATTTTGGTTTCTAAAGTGAGTGTACCTAGAAGGTTTCTTTCGAGGTGGGAATGGGCATCCCAACATTCTTTTCCAAGAGAAATCTTCCTCCGAACACCCATTCTTTTATTGGTTCTTATAGGAGTAGGAGATGCTACTGTGGATGTTTCAATTTGTGGAGTTACTATGTTTATTGAATTGCCAAAGAGAGATTTCACCTAGGTGATATTGACAAAACTAGTGAAGTTCAGCTTCCCCAGTGCCCACTTAATAAAAGTTGTATTAACTAACTTTTGTAACTTAGTGGAAGAATTAAAGGTTCACAATGGTTATTTCTTTTGAATTTTGTTAGGAATGAGGCCCTCATGACCTCCTGCCAGGATCTTCCATCTTTCTATGATCCCCCCCCCCCGTAAGAATCTCTTTATGTTTACAGCAGAACTACTTCCTATAGGTGTTTTTTTTTCAATGACTTTTTGTTGAGTTGATGATTGGGATTTTATGTTTCCTATAAAAACTTGGCTGTAAAAAATTAATAAAGATTTCAACAAAAATTTACTATCTTAACGAATCTAACCTATGCTACTACTACTACTGTATTTGGCGGTGTATGTTATAACAGATGTGCAAGTTCTTACCTCTTGACTTACCACTCCCCTGCCACCAGCCTATATTCTACCTTACAGAATAACTCCCTGGCAACAGCGCCAAAATGTTGGGCAAAATATTGTCTTGAATAATTCACCTAATATTTAATTATCGACCGGGGTTGGTAGGATTAGAGTTATTAAAAATATATGCGAAGGTAGAGGGATTCCTAGGGTATCATGGTAATACTTTAATTAAAAAAAAGATTGAAAGGTATTTCAAAAAGAAAAACTGAGTTGAACTCCTAAGAAGTCAACTTCTTAAGATAATAGAAATAGAGGACTAGGGCAGAGTGGTATCTTATACTACTATACTCTATAAACAACTATTAAAAGAGAAAGATATAGACAATTAGCTATTATTTATAAGAAGGTCTATTTCACTAATAAACAACTTTTAAGAACTAGTTGTACAAAGAAGAATTTACAACAACTAATTATGTTTCCTAAAAACTATACATACAACTAATAGATGGCCACTAATTCCATTCTCCATGATTATTTTGAGGATAAGGGTTTACTGTAATTGTTATAGGAGCAGGAGAAGTGTCAAAATGGATTTCAATTGAGGTGAAGAAACTAAAAGGAATCAGATCTAACTTAATTTCTACAAAAATATGTAGACTAAGAACCATCCAATTACAGGCTATAGTGAACATGATGATCTATAAACAAATAAATCCTATTTTCAAAAGATAAAATAATACTACAAGAAGGTAGACATGATTTATGAACAAGTAGAAAATTTATAAAGATGATCTAAATTCTATTCTATAGATTCCTTTAATAACAATATGATTAAGAGAATAAATCGTATTACTATGAGCAATGACACTTAATCTATTAATACATTTAAAACTTCACATGCGAAGGAACAATTCAAATTTAATTACAAATCAATACAAAAGATCAAAACACATGACATAATTCTCAAGAATAAGGTGAGAAGAAAGGAGAAAGAAGAACGAGGTTTAAAAACTAGTCTAAACAATCTCATCTAAGGGTCTTAAGAGAAAATACAATCACTATCTAACTACTACTATCAAAATAGAATCATAAAACTAAGGAGATAAGATCAAAATAGATTAAAGACATGCAAGGTTGGATGAAAGACTGGACAACAGGTTGAAACAAAGGTTCATATGAAAGGCAGAATAGACTGTCTGAATGACAGTCTGTCTAAAGAAAATACTAAAATTTTGAGAAAACAGTGAATTTAAATGGTTTGTTTGAGAGCAGCTGACTCATGCATATGCTAATAAAAAGTGAAAGAACAAAAATTAAATCTATTTAATAATTGAAGCTTATGGTAACATAATCTAAACTAACTCATAATTCAAAAAGGAGATTGCATCATTGAACAAACTGAAATATACTTAAGCAAAAACAAAAATGAATAAAGCTAAATTTACTGTGATTTAACCAACGGAATCTAGTCTATAAATCAAACAATGAACTGTAAAGACTTTGGAAATAAATTTAGAAACTATTCTAGGCACAACCAGTTTCTAACTTGTAAAAGAAAACTACATAATCAACATGATAAAAATTAAATCTATGCTACAGAAAGGAATTAACATCAACGATTACAAGAATGAAATTGCATAAACAACTCATAAATAAGACTATACTAGTTACAGAGAAAAGGAAATAATGAAACATACACAAAATGTAAAACTCTGGTTGTCGGGGGGGCCTCCTAGAAAACATAGTAATGTCTTGCTAATGGAATATGATCATACACAGCGTAACATAATCTTCCATTAAATCAAATGCTAGTATTACAGAGTTTTGTGGTCAGCTGATAAGATGGTTAACTATCTCACTATCCTTACTAGCTTCATTGATTCTATTAGCTACTAACCACGAGCTATCAACTATTAACATTCAACGATTAACTATTTCTTCCATGAGATCCTCTGTATATATAGTGTTTTTACAGAAGGAGAGCAAGTCGACCCTTTCAGTGGTTGACTGCTCTTACGATAAGGTAGTCATTATGACAAGTAACTACATTGATAACCAACATATGATATTTCATTCTTCTTCGCAAATATGGTTCCTCTCTGGCGCATGGTGTGGCATATGAACTCAGTCTTAATCGGATCTAGCATCAAGGTGTCACACAGAGACGTCATATGAGCGCTCCTCTAGAAGGAGACTGATGCTAAGATGTTGGCGCATGGTCACAATAGTTAATGGCCGTTGCATGCCTTTAACGCTCAAAAATCCACTATCAGCAATGCACGGTTGATTCAGTGGTTTGAACAGTGATATGGATGATGTGTTGGATACACTCTGCATACATCTAGGATGAATGCAATGCTACTCACTGGTTCGTTGAAGACCAAGATTCTACACGAAAGTTTCATACATTAGAATATCACTACATGTTATTGAATTTAAACATGAAAATCGTGAAATGATGCAAAATAAAACATAACTTGCATAAATTAAAATATGACCATACCTGCTGATGAATGGCGAACTATATGGTAAAAAAGATGCCAAAAGGTTACAAAACACGTGTTAATATATAAAATATTTAGCCAAAAATGGTGATAAAATGAGGACCAACATACATAGATTTTTTTCCTATACCCCCTTATGCAAGGCAACTACTGCAGGCGCCTAACCAAAAATTATCACAAGTGATAATAGAATGCTCAAAATATTTTTCATAGCTTAATCCAGAGCACGAAAAATAGAAAAGTAAGCTCAAATAGGTTCCATTTTTGTAAGCTTATTCTTTCATGCATGAAAAAGATATAAATACCTGGAAATACTCTTCTATCCATAGTTGACTAGAGTATTAATTTTTCGTAGGTAATCCATATGGCCCAAAAAATAGATAAACTTATACCCATGTGGATCTTCTTTCATTTCCTTTATCGATTTTGAAATAATAAGAAAACTCGGTAATCTAGTCATGTTTAGGGATTCATACCAGGGCTTGAATATAACTCCATTTATTTCCTATAAAGTTTTAACGAGTCCAGAAAATCCAACTCATGATCTCCTTACTGGGTTTAACGAGCTCAAAGGAAAGAAGGAGGAATACTCTAAATGCAAGTAGATGAGTGTCAGAGGCATGTAGAATTAGTTCCAAGTGCGAGGAACAATCCTAAGCATAGTGCAAGGAACATGAGAAAGATAAGGACAGTCGAGGAATGTCTTCTCCAAGAAGAAAATTTCAAGTTGTAATGATAGAAAGATACAAGGATGACCAATGATGAGAGAAAAGATGAGGGCTTATATAACGAGCTAAAAGCATGGAATCTGACATCAATCTCATAAGCACAGGAAAGGTGTGGGAAAATGTGGCTACAACTTGAATAAAAAGGTGAGACCATTAAGCCGTTGTGAATCCAACTAAGAATCATGTCTCCAAGAAACAAGAGTATCAAAATCACGTTCCGAGGAAGAGATCTGATATAGGTCACTTTGGTAGAAATAGTTGCAACTATTCTATCTTCCACAAAGTACATAGTGAAGGAAGAATCAACCAAAGAAGACTCTATCATTCCAAGGCCCAAGGATTTATAATCAATAGGATTAACCTTAAGAGTAAATCTAAAGTCAACATAGTTGATAGGGTCTTCAACTTGCATATACATAATAATTCCCAAGGATCATATTAAATTCCAATGGGTCCTCTATAACCAAAACATCAACTAATATGATCTTCCCACCCAAATTAACAGATGTTTGAGTAATAAATCTGAAAGTTTGACTAGTTCTTCCTTAAAAATCTAGTAACTGACTATCAAATGACATGAGGTTGGGAGATCCCATGCCTCTCCAAGAACGTGCAAATAAAATACTTAAAAATGATTCTCTTTTTATAATACAATGAGCCATCATGTAGTGTTCAACTTGGACCTTTATCTGGAAAGGTACGGTCGAAGGAAGGGGTGGATCAACTAGGTTATCCCAATCAAAGGAAGCAATATGAGGGCTTAGAGGGAGTTCATTCAAAATGAATTCAGTGTCCCGTTATCCATAATGTTATGAACTAGCAGTGAAGAAAACATGACTAGCAAACAACTCACTCTCCAAAGGGAGTGCAAGATTGATTGAAGATTGCATCGATTCAACCACTTGATGAAGGCCACTCTCCTAAGGAAGAGTGGGATTGGACAAAAATTGCATTTATTCAACCACTTGATCAACTGAAGTTTGAATAGGTTATTGAGAAACTACAGGTTTTTCAGGAGAAGCACATCCTTGAGAATCAGACCACACTCTTTGTACCTTTTCAATAGCAGAGCACTGATGGGTAAGATGGTCTGCCTCACAAATTTTACAAGGGAACTTAGGTTTGTGTCTTCAATGATGAGTTTTATCAATGATGTCAACATGAATTTCATTGGATGAATTTTTTCCCCAGCATGACCTAGTGCAGTGGCTAGGTGACTACCCCCATCATGAGTTCTAGAGGCTGGGAAGTTAAGATCAACATGACTTGCAGAGGTTGAGTGTGTTTCCCCAACATGACTTCCAAATGCTGGGTGACTGGATCCAACACGACTTGAAGAGGCTGAATAGGTTCCCCCGACATGACCTTCAAAGGCTGGGTGGATTCCCCTAGCATGACTTCTAGAGGCTGGCTGGTTAGGTCCAACATGACTTATAGAGGTTGATAGGTTCTCCCAGTATGACCTACAGAGGTTGGGTGGATGCCCCCATTATGACTTCCAAAGGTTGGGTGAATTCCCCCCATTTTTTCATGTCTTCTTCCTATTCTTCCTCATTTTATTCCTTTTAAATTGCAGGTTACTAGTATCATAAATTTCACAACAGTAGGTTGAACGAGGAGGAGATGTTGCTACTAGTGAAGGGGAGACATTGTTTGATGCCCTTGATATAAGGTACTTTATTGAGAATAATTAGGAGCATTCAGGACAGTTGAAGTGAGAAAAAAAATAAACAGGTATCCCAAGGGTGAATCCAGGAATATTCAAAGTGGCCATCATGGGAATACCAACATTCCCAATAAAAGGAAAAGCACAAGAAGCCCCTTGCAGGGGATCTCTTAGTCGGTGTCTGTAGGGGTACTAGCCATAGTTTTTGAATCAAAAAGAAATAAAATTTTGAGTTCATGTGAGAATTAATACACATTTGGATCTAGAATCCACTGAAACACTCACAATTTGCTATAGTTTGCAAAACATGAACAAACTAACATAAAAGACTGAAATTGCATTAACACATGAAATCAATGATGGATATTATTGTCACTGTATAACATGTGACTATGTTTATAACATGTATATATTACAATATGGAAAAACCATGAGGCCTTGGAATCCATGTGAAAGCATACAAGTGGCAGCACAAGATTTGACCCTCAAACCCCCCTTGGTGGACCAATAAGCCTCCAAATCATCCCAAACGGTCACAAATACTATTTTGAATGTGGGAAAGGCATGATAGAACATCAATGAAGGTATGAAAGGTGTTGGTGAGCACATGGGTGAGAGGGAGTGGCTCTATGTGAGCAATAAATGCCAAAAACCAGCCAAACCAAGCACTAAAGCCTCAAGTTGGACCAAATACATGAAATTGGGGAAGTAAAGTGCATTCCTAATTGAATGAAATCAATTTGGGCACCTAGGTGTCAAAATTATCAATATAGAGTGCATAAAATATGCATAATGATCAACTAGGAGCTCATTAACCATGGCAAATGATCAATTTCCCTAAGTCTAACCATAAGAATCACTGCATGGAAGCAAATGAAATTGTATAAGGTGTAATACTATGGTACTAAAGATGTATTATGCTTTAACACCCCCCATTAAGCCATACGTATCACTTCTTAACCAAAAATATCATGGAGGCCTTAGCAACAAAGGCTCAAGTCACCTCATACAACATAAAATTTTATTTATCCATGAAAACAAGGAAAAGAGGAAAACCACATGGGAACAAAACCTCTACTAAAAAATGGACATGGAGCCAAAAAATATGAAGGTGAATGGAAGCCATCACCATGTATCACTCACCCCAATAATTTATCTTAAGTAGGTGAAGGTCTTCTCTATGAAGAACTTGGTGAGAATATCAGCAGTTTGCTCTACAGAAGGGCAATACTGCAAGGCTATCACTTGATCATGCACCAAGCTCCGAATGTAGTGCATGTGTATCTGAATTTGTTTGCTCCTCTATATCTATACTATATATATGTAAATATTTATTTCACTTTTAATTTCACACCAATAACAATGGGTGAATCAAGTGTGACTCTAAGTTCCCGAAGAATGCCTTGCAACCACACACATCATGTAGTTGCATTCACTGCTCCTCTCTACTAGGACTGAGTTGAAGAAAGGGAGATGATGTTATGTTTATTTCTTTACCATAATATGGTACCATTCAAAATCATGAATACATAACCTGAAGTGGAATTCCTATCATTGGGATCGCTAACCCAATCAGAAATAGAAAATCCAACTAGTTCTAGTGGAGAACTAGCAACATAGTGTACCCTGAAGTTCCTGGTTCCTTGTACATACTGAAGGATCCTCTTGGATTCCTTCCAATGGATATAATTAGTTTGATGCATATATATAGCTACATCACCTAAAACATATGCTAAATCAGGTCTGGAATGAGTAAGATATAACAAATTCCCGATTAGCTGCCTATATAATGAGTTGTCCACCAATGGAGAGTCACCAACTTCACCTAGTTCGATACCAGAAAGGAATGGGAACTTGGATGCCTTAAATTCATACATTTTGAACTTCATTAATATGTTTGAAACATAATTTTTTTGTCTCTATTTGATCCCTGATTCATATTGAACAATTTCCAAACCAAGAAATTGTTTCAACAAGCCAAGATCGATCATTGAAAAATCACTATGCAAAGATGCTTTGATTGAACCAATCTATTTGGTGTAGCTTCCTGTAATCAAAAGGCCTTAAACACAAAGTAATATTACCCACAATACATCACCAATATGCTTCAAATAAACATTATTATCATACTTGCATCTAACAAAGCCAAGTGAAAGCGGAAGTTTGTCCATCTTGGCATATGAAGCCCTCGGGGATTGCTTGAGGCCATAGAGAGACTTCTTTAACCTATATAAAATATAAGGATACTCTAGAAAAATTAATTTGGTTACATATTTATCTCTTCCTATATCTCACCATGAATAAATGCAATTTTTACATCCACGTGGTGAACCTCCCGACGCTTGCTTGCAGAAATGGCTAAAAATATCCCAATAGCGTCCATCTTTGCAATCGGTGAAAATGTATCTGTATAGTATACTCCCTGGAATTGAGAGAAGAATTTGGAAACCAATATGGACTTATACTTTATATCAGACCCATAATTATCAACTTTGGTGCTATAGATCCATTTGCATTGCACTAGCTTCCTTTTGGGAGGAAAAGGAACCAATTCCCAAGTCTCATTTTTCCAATAGAGAGTTGAACTCTTCTTGCATGGTTTTTTTCAATATTGGGTCAATTGAAGCTTCCTGATATGATTCTATATCATATCCTCCCATCATGAAACATTTCTCAGCAATGTACATTTCACTTGCAAAGGAAGCAGTGTGAAATTGTGATCTAGTCTTCCTAGGATCTAGTGGATTGCCAACTAAATCCCCAACTACTTCTTCGAATTGCACACTTCTATATATGAAATTATTTTGAGTTGAGGGATCAAAGAGATTGTATTCCTTTGTATATTCACCATATCCCACCATGATTCACTCCTTTATTTTTTGCTGCAAGGATTTTCTCTTTTCTAAAGATATCGTAGCCCAATCCCTTGAGCCAAAAACTATGAAATGTGAAATATTTGTCTTGTGACCAAACCAAGCCTCATATGGTGTTTTTCCATTCACTAATTTGTGAAGAGATATGTTCTTAATGTATGAATATTATTTAATGGCTTCATCCCATATATTAGGACTCAAATCCTTATCTTCAATCATACATGTTTCCATCTCCTTGAGTGCCCTGTTCTTCCTCTTTGTCACACCATTTTGTTGTGGTGTGTATGGGATCGAATGCTGCATTTGGATGTGACATTCTTCACAAAGGTGTGGAAAATTATTGTTCACATACTCTTTACCATTAATAGTTGAATCACTTTGATCGTATTCCCACACTGATTCTCGACCAGGGATTTCCAAACCTTGAGAGTCCCAAAGACTTCATATTTGAGTTTGAGAAAGAAAACTCAGCAAAACCTTGAGAAATCATCTATGAAGGTCAACACATACCTTTTTCCTCCTTATGAAGGTGTAGGGAGAGTTATAATAAGATATTAATGCACCAATCCAAGTACTTGAGTATCTCTCCTTTGACAGTATGAGTTTCTCCTCCTTCTCTATGCCACATTTCTTGATTTGAAGTACCAATGAATTGAATTTGGTGAAGAAATCTCGGATTGTCTCAAAATGAGTATTACTGAAAGAGATGAGCTCACTTTCGAGCTCGTGACCCCTCATCTCATCAGTGTTTCCAAAAAATGCTTCAAGCTTCATCCATACTTCATTTGGAGTGGCGATTCTATCTACATGAAAGATAAAGTCTCTCCAAATGTTGAGACAAATCATTCCAAATGCTTCATCAAGTCTGTTGAAGAACTTCGATTTCTCAACAGTAGAGTTTGGTTCAACCTCTGCCCCCATGGTGACCCTGAACATGCCTTTTGACCTCATATATATAACCATATCATCCTTCCATTTGAATTAGTTTAATGGTGTCAGAAAAAAATGGGTCTGATCCATCTCTGCTTGCGCTACTGGTGACAAATTGTTGAATGTACCTGCAATGAAAACTCTCGAATCTATCTGGAGAATCCCTCTTATAGAAAATAAAACACTCTGGAATCAATATGGATCTTCAATAATCTCTGATACCATGTGATTATTCATACACATATGGATATAGAATAAAAAGAAACACTCACAATTCTCTATAGTTTGCAAAACATGAACAAATTAGCAGAAAAGAATGAAATTGCATTCACACATGAAATCAATAATGAATATTATTTTCATTGTCTAACATGAAACTATGTTGAGAAAATGTATATAGTACAATAGGGAAAAATCATGAGGCCTTGGAGGACATGTGAAAGTATGCAAGTGGAAGCACGCGATTTGACCCTCAAACCCCCCTAGGTGCACCAATAAGCCTCCAAATCATCCCAAACGGTCACGAATCCTAGTGTGAAAATGGGAAAGTCATTTTGGAACATCAATGAAGGTATGAGAGGTATGGGGGAGGACATGGATGAGCAATATTGGCTCTAGGTGAGTAATAAATGCCAAAAATAGTCCAAAACCCACCCAAACCAAGCATTGGCGCCTCAATTTGGACCAAATACATGGAATTGGGGAAGGGGAGTGCATTCCTAGTTGAATACAATCAATTTGGTGCCTAGGTGTTAGAATGACCAACCTAGAGTGCATCAACTCTGTAGAATGATCAACTAGGAGCGCATCAACTATGGAAAATGATCAATTTCCCTAAGTCTAACCATAGGAATCACTGCATGGAAGAAAATTAAAGTGTATAAGGTATAATACTATGGTACTAAGGAAGTATTATTCTCTAACAAGTGTTGGGCACCCTATATGCAATTTAATTAAAGCCAACATACAAAGTGTTCAATATAAATTGTCAACCCAGGGAAGTCTCTTATTTCAAGGATAATGTGCACTATATATGCTTTAAACACTAAGTAGCTGATGCTGTAAATGAATGACCCTAATTTCTTGTTGAGCCAAAATCATCCCATAATCTACTTAATCTATCTTACCTTCTTAAGAATGCAATCACAGATACCTTCTTACAATCCTTAATCTAGAATTAAAAGATTCAGGAAATAAACATCTAGATTACTTTTGTAGAAAGTTAAATCATTAATTACCAAACCATCTAAAGATCCATCTCAACTATCTTAATTCGAATTAATCTAGGAATTCAAAGTACAGGAATTAAGTTCTACAATTACAAATGTGAAGAAATAAACTACAAGGATCTACAGAAAACAACAATTGAAAGAACTAGGGATGAACAAGGATGTCACAGCTATCACATAGTTTCATAAGAGAAAGTTAACCTACACAGTCGACTGTCACACCACACCACTGCAGTTCACAGGGGATGCAATTATTGATCATTTAAATGAACACACAATAAATCGATGACTGTTGCAACTTACTATAAATAAAGGGATTTGTCACAAAATCCAAACCACACAACATAATAAATAAAATACCTAATTAACTCAGCAGTCCCTGTGGGAAGGCGGGCCTAGCCTTCACACAAAGATGCTGGAAGTACCATACATTAGAACACCGAGATCTGAAGAATCAAACTCCTTGTATTAAAATGGTAGATGAACACACAACCTCAATCACAGCTTATACAATAAATTTGGTTAATTTTTCAACCCATGGCTCGGAATAGTTCCCAGTATTTATACAATTACAATAATAACATCTTCCCACTATTATCGGGCAGCCATGAAGATCTATAATATTCAAGCTGCCCCAATTACGATTAGTTGTTATAGCCGTGGCAATATGGAAGCAGAAAATATAGGAAGGTTGTTACTCTAGCCAGATATTACGATCATGATCAATCGAGAAGATACTCCGTGGATTACAGCTATTCTTGAGTAGTGACACATTGTTTCCTCTGGATCTATTGCAACGTTTTGCAGCTACCTTTGTACAGCTTGTGTGGAATAATATCCTTTGACCACGTTCTTTGGGAAACGATGTAATGGATGGCGATCATCTCAGCAATGAATGTTTATCCCTCTCTTGGCATGTTCAACCTGCTACACCTGTATCCTTTACATCTTGAATTATCTTTATAAAACCACCATATGTTAGCATAATTCAAGATGTAAAGCCTTTATTACAACAATCCTAAGCATTAATAAAATAAGACAATGATTAACCAGACCTGTATGAATTGAGGGACCGAGTGAAGGAGAAACGTATGTTTAGTGTACATAATAGAGTAGGATGAGGCAAAAAGAGGTGGGTAAAGGTGGTCAAAAAGGGGTCATTTAGGGGCCCAACATCTCCCCCCAACTGTCCTATTGCATGTACCCATGCAACAACCTCTGTTAGTCTGAATCTGAATCTAGCATTGTACTTTGTTCATGGGGAGAAGAAAAGTTATATGGGAATTCAGCCGTTCCCTGTTTTTCCAAGAATCCCTTTTGGACAACCCAATATCTCCAACACATCTTCTCTTCTACTTTTGTTAATGAGAAGTCTTCCCTGTATGGTTTTGATGGCCACCAGATGAGAGGAAATTTGAATTTGAGTCCCAACCAATTAACTCCACATTCCTTCATGCATCCAACATATCTCTCAACCATGGAAAGTGCATGTTTAAAATTCCTGTAACAGTAGGGATCTTTATTTCTCAGGGTTGAAGAGGAAACCTGCCATCTATGTTGGCTACCTTCCAAAGCCCATTGTTGATGCTTGGAAATTTGGCTGACACGAGTAGATATAACCTTTTCTTTAAGTTCCATTATCCACTGAGTTTGGATGGGACACGAGAGTACATTCTGCTGACGAGCAAGGAGAAGATGAGGGTTTTGAGTTTCACTTCAAATCCAAAGGTTAGAGTGGGACTCATTATGAGAGAAAGTTTGGAAGGATCTTTCCCACTAAACATGATTGCTAATGAAGGAGGAAAAATCCCTCAGTTGAACATCACCTGAGAAAGGGATAGGATTGGAATGGCGATCCAAGGGACAAGCCAACTCATGCAAATAAAGCTCACAAAGCAAGTTCTGCTCCTCAAAGTCACTTTCTAGAAATGTTTCCAGGAATTTAGCTGAGGTCTTCATTTCATACGGTCTCCCTTCTTTTACAGCCCTCAGTTTAAACAAAATGAACTGCTCAAATAAAAACACAAGGTAAGAGGAGGATGGTAGTCTGGTACCCAACAATTCCTGAGAAAGAGTATATAGCTTATCTTTTTCCACCTGCATGGATTTAAACTTTTTCAGCTCCTTCAGCTCCTTTTGTAATTCTTCCCCATGGATTTTTTGGGGCATGAGTTCTTTTTCCCATATTTCCTTCAATCCCTAATGTTATTCCTATGTTAGCAAGGGAAACCATCCCTTCTTGATACCTCTCCACCTGACTCCTCCACTTCCTCACTTCTATTCTTAGGATTGAGAGTTCTTTTGTCCGCCTCAATATTTCTTCATATTTAGCATGTTCTTCATTATCAGAATCCAAATTGACAAAATTTTGAGGAATTTGAGTCCATACCTTATCATTTGATGTTCCAATTTGAACATCTTGTACTGCCTACCTAGATACTTCTGAAACCACTTCTCGGGGTGCTGGTTCTTGTGTAACAACATCCCTTCCTTGAATTTATCCTGCAGCAACTTCAACCATAGGTTCCTCTGAAACAACATCTAGGGATGTTGGTTCTTGTGTAACATCATCCTCTCCTTGGATTTCTCCTATAGCAACCTCAGCAGCTGATTGTGAAGGTGTTGGTTCTTGTGTGACAACCTCTTCCTGAATTTTGATCTCCCCATCTACCTGATTGTCAGCATCAACTTTGGCAGGGGGATGCAAGGCCACTGGTTCTTGTGTAACAGATCCCTACCCTTCTATTTATTCATGTTACTAGGGTTGTAGAGTTTCTCCATGTCTTTTGCAATATGGAGCTATTCTTCGAGGATTTCAGTGTCCCCCGAGGATTGTGATTGCATTTTTTCATCCTCCCCTAAATCCAAATCAGGAATTATATCCATTTTAGGATTGATTTCTTCTTGCTGCTTGAGAATATCCATAGAAATTTCTATGGATGTTGGTTCTTGTGTGACAACATCCTGGTTAAATTCCTCATTCTCCTGCTGTTAGGATTTTGTTTCTATTAATTCTGTGTCCTAAGATGGTTCAGGAGTCATAGCACAGACTTCATCATTAAATTCAGGAATATTTTCAACCTCTGGTTCATCTACCCCAATTTGGGTGGCAACTTCAATGAGAATATTCAAGGATTTTGGTTCTTGTGTATCAACACCCTATTCAAATTCATCATCATCCTACTGCTGGGGTTCCATTTCTATTAGTTCTGTTCCCTGGGATGGTTTAGGAGTCACGACATAGACTTCTTCACTAAAATCAGGAATGATTTCATCCTCTGGTTCATCTATCCCAATTTGGGTGGCAACTTCAACAAGAATATTCATAAATGTTGGTTCTTGTGTATCAGCACCCTGTTTATATACTACTTCCCTTTGCTGGAGTTTCTCTTGGGGAGCTTCACCATCCTTCCAATCAGATTGTCCTTCTTCTGTTGGCTGTGACTGTAATTATTCATTTTCCCCCCTTTCTGTACCAAGGATCATTTTTGCATCCCCCACTTCTATCCTCAGTGCTTCTTTTCCTTGTACTTATTCAATCAGAGTTCCCCCCCATTTAGGGGAAGATTCAATGGTCAACACCTATGTGTTTCCTTCTATTATCATGGCTCTAACATCCTTGACTTTAGCTTCAACCTCTGCTGTCAGAGCTTCCATATTATTTAATATCTCCACAGGGTTTTCTCATGCATTTTTCTCCAATTCTTTTGCTTGGTCATCTGACTGATCATCTGATCCAGTCTCATTCCCCCCCCCCCGTTGTACAGGATAATTCACCTAATAACCTAGGTCTGGGGGGTTACCAACATACTCATTACTTGCAGACAATTTGACTCTAAAAACATAGAATAGGAAATAGGAAAGTAGAAGGACTTACTTGTATTAAACGAAGGTTGATCCTTGCTATCTTCTCCCTCTTTGATCCACTTCCAAAGTCTCCAAGATAGTTCCTCCTTCACCTGTTAATAAACACTCTTCCAGATAGAAGATGATTCATATATATAGATGCAGGTTAGGCAAATCATATATCATATTGAAATGTAAACATTTACCAATCTACAAGATATGAAACACATATGGAAGAAGTAATATCTTTATTAACACTAATGGAAAGAGTTTAGGTTATAACCCAATGTCTGAACAAGGACTCCTCTGTCACCAAAGGATTCTGAGTTTCTCTGCTCCAAATATTTCTGTAGACAATCCACCAGCATAACTTTGCTCTCCAAGTATGATTATCCAACACCCTCCCAAAGGCCTCTATTTATATGGATGAAATGAGGCAGTTCTTGAAGGTTAGGGAAGTTGTGGCAGTTAAGAATATTAAGTTAAATGAGTAAACTAATATTCCATTAGCGCGTGGTTTTATGTTTTAATGTTGAGGAAACCATTCACGGGTCTATAGCAGAGCAACCCACGAATTATTCGCGACTATATAGAAGAGCAACCCGCGAATACAAGGATTCACGACTTGCTGTATAGGAGACTCGCGGATGATGCGTGAGTTGTCAATATAGAGAGTCGCGAATACAACTCAACATGGCAAAATGGAAAAGTAACCAGTTGGGTATATAGGGAATGTACTTCATCATAAGCCAGGGTATAGTGAATATGGGCAACCTCAATCCATAAGTGTCCTTTTGTGTGCCGACATGAGGGATATCAGCACTCGGACGGAGAGGTGCCATTCAGGTGTATAACACCCCTCCCCAACTAAATTGGAGGGACTTCGATCCTCCGGTTGCTCCTCATCTCCCCCCAATTGTACATTTGCATGCTCCTCTTGGTTTTGAACAACCCCTAAGAGTACAAGCACTTCTACTTCTTCCTCTATTGGAACGCCAGGAAGAAGGGCATGTTCCTAGTTTATCTGAATTTGACCTATGAATTGCTCCTAGGTTTGGTTCCTTTGAGATAAGGCCCTTAAAATTATTAATTTGACTAGGCCATGGTGGGTAAGGGAGGAGTTTGGGTGCTTGGTTGTTCTTACAAACCCTGCCATATGGTGTAGGTCATTAAATAGATAAAATGGAATGTTCAGTAAGGCCCTATGGTGGAGATGAGATAATAGAGGAAGTTCAGAATAATAAACAGTTTGATACCAACCTTCACAGGTGATATACTTCTTGAGGAAAACTGCTACTTGATCCCATGGTTGAGGCAGTGACTGTAATGCTATCCCTCTCCTTGATTGACGAATTTGCTCCCCCTCTATCAGAAAATCTTGTACTACAGTAGCATTGGGGGTTATTCAACCAAACCAAGCTCTTCCCACCTAAGGAAGGCCGGTGAATTCAACCACTATTGATTCAGAGACTTCTATATGTAACCCCTGAACCTCTGAGTGGGTTTTTGTAAGATTTAGGGAAAATTGTAGAGCTGTCTCTCGATGAAACCCATTCAGGTGTTGGAATAATTCAGTCCAGCCCGCAACTTCAAAAATAGCCCGCAACTTCAAAAATAGCGAAAAATTTAGCATTTCTTCTCAGTTCTCACGTATTTGTAGGTTCATGCCGAGCTGGGATACCCATGTTTGTTTGACTTCAGAATTCTTTATCAGTCCGAAAGATTACAAGTCTCGACAATGGAGGTTAAAGCACAGAGTACGCGTGAACAGCTGAGAGTGGAGTTGGGTAAATTTGGAATGTTTAAGAGCATGGAAATGTTTGGAATTTTATCCCAAATTAGGAAAGGTGGTGGTTATCAGGTAACTAAAATGGCCATTAAGTCGTACGAGTGGACAGTTAACGGTATGCAGGTTTAATAATAGGCACAGAAAGGAAGGTATGATTAATCTTGTCAAATCTAGTTAACGCTTAATCAAGTAAATAATCAGAACCATACCTTCGAAAATATGTGATGAACGATGATATTTGAGAATAGTAAATCATGTGAAGTGCAGCCATTTAAATTTGATCATTACTACAGGCATGCTGTAATGACCTTTTCTCCTAGTGGACCAAAACCATCTTGTCAATCTTGCCGGAAACATAATGAATGCTGTGAAGTAAATCAGAATCGTCGGCATTAGGAATTGGGGCTAGATCTTGAGGATTCACAAACCAAGCTTGCAAAGAGTTCTGCCAATAATGGAGGAGTCATAGCTACAGACCATAGAGAAATAAAGTAGTTTGGTGGAGTCGCAGCCGTGAATCATAGAAAAATCAGCCAGTTTTGGCGGAGTCACAGCTGTCGGAAAAGGTAAAAATGGTAAAAAAGGTAAAAATGGAAGAGGTAAAACTGGGCAAGATTGAAACGGTTTCGCAGTTGCCGGAAAAGGTAAAAATGGACAAAAGTGAAATGATGTCACAGCTACTGGAAAAGGTAAAAGGCATTAAGTTACAGTGTTGCAGCTGCGTGGAACGGGGTAAATGGCATAATTTTACGGTGTTGCAGTTGCAAAAAATTGGAAAAATAGGCAACGTTTTATGGTGTTGCAGCTGCATGAAATGGGGTAAAGGGAGGTATTTTACGGTGTTGCAGTTGTAGAAAAACAGAAAAATAGGCAAAGTATTACGGTGTTGCAACTGCAACGAACTTGTTCAAGGAGTTTTCTTCTAATGTAGGAAGTTACGAAAGAATGACCTTGGTTGTTAGGCCCAATCATGAACATTGCTCCTTAGGCACATCCCTGCACATATTATTTAAAAAAAATGGATCAAGTGCAAAGAAAAAAGATAAAAATAATAGTAAAAGTATCAATTTATTTATATACAACAATTTATGTAAGATTTGCAGTGATTATCTAAAGATTGATAGGGGCAGAGAAAGATTCCTTCCCTTGTTCTAATTGGTATTCCGGATCAGCTACAATCTGTGAAGTGAATGCTTCTTTCGAAATGGGCTTATGGTACAGTCGCAGCCAGTGACCATTAGCAAATAATGGTGCACGATCCTGATCAATGGTTACCATGCGGACTATACCATTATCAAATACTCTGTCTACCAGATATGGGCCCAACCATCTTGTGCGTAACTTACCCTTGAAGTTCCTTTTGAATCTTGAATCATGTAATAATGCCCAGTCTCCTTCGCAAAATACTTTCTTTTTGATGAATCAGTTGTGCCAATTGGATCTCTATTGCTAGATTAATATTGTTTGATCCACAACAGCTAAATGGTTCTCATCAAGTTCATTCAATTGATTCAATCTTCTCTTTTGGGCTTTAGTCACATCTAATTTTACCTCCGTAGTTGTCTTGAAAGTCATGATTTCAAATTCAATGGGGAAGACAACACTTTTCACATACACCGAGTCATAAGGAGAGAAACTTGTAGTATTGCTCCAAGTAGTACGATATGCCCACAATGCTTCCAAAAGTCTATCAACTCAGTCTCTATGATGGCTCCTGACCGTTTTGGTAAGGATGGCTTCAATAACTTTGTTAGTGCTTTCCACCTGGCCATTGTCCTGGGGATGGTATGGTGAAGATATCCGGTGCTGAATATGGTACTTCCGTAGCAGAGCTTGAAATTGATGTGACACAAACTAAGGTCCTCCATATGTAACAACTTCCTTGGGTACTCCGAAACGGGTAAATATTTCACCATATATGAAATCGATCACAGCTTGGTCATTGGCTTCCACCAAATCCACAACTTCTACCCATTTTTTCATGTAGTCGGTACAAACCAAGATGTAGGATTTCTTCCTGGAATGAGGGATGATAGGATCAACAAAATCTAAGGCCCATCTGTCAAAAGGTTCAACCACCAGTTGTGGT
Source organism: Pseudotsuga menziesii (assembly GCA_001517045.1). NCBI lineage: Eukaryota > Viridiplantae > Streptophyta > Pinopsida > Pinales > Pinaceae > Pseudotsuga > Pseudotsuga menziesii. The sequence goes on from LPNX011171355.1 coordinate 127,669, forward strand.
TGAAGAGGCATTTGATCCAATCTGTTAGGTTGGCCCATCCTCTGGAAGCTGTCACAAGATTGGACATATTTTTTTGCATCCCTGAAAAGGGTCAACCAATAGTAGCCCATTTTCAGTGCTTTGTGTCATGTCCTCCTGTCTGCAAAATTTCCCCCACAAGGCTCATCATGGCAGGCCTTCAAAATATGGAATATTTCATCTTCTCTTACACATCTTCTAATCTAAAGATCAGGGATTGTGTAGAAGATATGACCATCTATCCAACAATACCTGGCACTTTGTTGAATAATTTTCCTCTTTTATCTTTTTGACAAATGTGTCAGAAGATTCCCTGCAGCCAAGTAGTTAGCGACATCTACATACCAAGGGGAGTGAGCTGAAACTGCAAATAAGTGTTCATCTGGAAAAGAGCCCTCAACGGGAAGATTATCATCACTGTTAATGAATCGAGATAAGAAATCAGCGAAATTTTTTTCTTTTCCAGGTCTGTCTATAATGGTGATATCAAATTCCTTTAATAATAACAACCATCTAGTTACCCGAGCATTTGTAACCGGTTTATTCATTAGATACTTGATGGCCGAGTGGTCAGTGTGCACAAAGGTAGGATATCCAGTGATATATTGTTGGAATTTGTTAATGGAGTAAAAATGGCTAAAAAATCATTCTTAGTAATAGTATAATTAATTTCAGTAGGGGCTAAGTTTTTTCTAATGTAATAAACTACATAAGGTGCTTGACCATCCTGTTGTCCTAAAACTGCTCTAATGGTGGTATCAGAGGCATCTAAAGAAATGTGAAAAGGAAGGGCCCAATTGGGCCCTCTTAGGATGGGAGCTATGGACAGATTCTCCTTAAGTTTAACAAACGTTGTCTAGCATGCCTCATTCCAAATAAATTGCACATCCTTCATTAACAATGAAAACAAAGGAGAGGCAAGTTTGGAAAATTTTTCTCTAAATCTTCTGTAATATCTAACATGCCCTAAGAAACTTTGTACTTCTTTATGAGTTCCAGGAGTAGGTATATTTTTTATTACCTTGATTTTATAGGGGTCTACTTAGATTCCATCAGCATAGATAAAATGCCCCAACACTACCCCTTCACTCATCATCATAAGGCACTTTTTAGTGCTCAAAGATAGTTGGGTCTGCTCGCAGTGTGTTAAAACCTTTTCCAAGTTTTTCAATGCTTCTTCAAAGTCTTTGCCATAAGGAGTAAAATTATCCATGAAAATTTCCATACTATCATTAACCAATTATGAAAAGATGCCAATCACACCTCTTTGAAATGCAGCTGGTGCATTGCATAATCCAAAGGGAAGTACTATGTATGCACAATTTCCCCAGGGATAGGTGAAGGTAGTTTTGTCCTGGTCTTCAGGAGCAATCTGGATTTGATTGTACCCACTAAACCCATCCAGGAAGGAGAAAAACTTCTTCCCAGATAAGGTGTCAAGTACTTGATTGATGAAAGGCAGGGGAAAGTGATCTTTCTTTGTTGCCTTGTTCAGTTCTCTATAGTCCACACAGACTCTCCATTTACCATTCTTCTTGGGTACTATCATGAGTGGAGACACCTACTAATTGTCTAAAATGGGATATATAAATCTTGCTTCCAATATTTTCTAAATTTCTTCCTTCACTATGTCCCTAAGATTGGGATTCATTCTTCGTTGAGGCTGGCACACAGACCGGGAGTCACTTTTGACATAAATGTGATGGGTGCATGGATTAGAAGGGATTCCCTTCATGTCGGTGTACTCCCAAGAAAATGACCCCTTGTGTTTTTTAAGAGAGTGATTAGGCATTCCTATTCATCTAGGGCAAGACTGGGATTGATATTCAGGGTTTTTCCAGACTCTACCTTGACAGGAATACTTTCTGAATTTTTCAACACTAGAACTATGTGAGTATCACTAAATAATGTCTCCTCTATGATATTTTCTTGTTCCTCTTCACCTAGAGTAGCATTCAGGATCTAATAAATTTTCTAATTGACAGAAGTGGGTTCACTGATGAAATTATTAATGGCATCATCTTCAGTTTCATATTTAAAATTCAAGGCATTCCCTATCGTTAATAATGGTTGATCGCCCTCTTCTTTCTATGGATTACTCCATAATGGAGTTTCAGCTTCTAAGCTCAGCTGATCTAGAGGATAGAGAGTGATGTTCTTTATCTCAGTTCCATCTGATATGGTCATAGACCCAGACCGATAGTTGATGCAAGCATCAGCTGTATCTAACCAGGGCCTTCCCACGATCAATGGGTGTCCTCCTAGCTGCGACTTAGGTTGTAAAACCAAGAAGTTAGCAAGATATTCCCAAGAATCAATTGACATAATGAGGTCATCCGAGACTCCTTGATATTTAATAGTGGATCTATCTGCCAGTTCTAAAACAGTAGGAGTTGTCCTGAGATTAGTGAGCCCAAGTTTCCTTACAGTTTCAATGGTCATGACATTAATTGTTGCGCCTAAGTCTACCAGTACGTTGGGTATTTGTGTGCTCCCAATCTGTACAGTGACAGTGGGATTCCCAGGATCATCGTATTTGGCCAAGAGGGTTTTCCCCATTATTAATTCAAATAATTTCCCTATGACATGAATAGTGGGAGGATCTCTGGGTTTTCTTCTTGGTTTCCTTGTACATAGATCCCGAACGATTCTGGCATAGATAGGTACGTCTTGAAGGGTCTGAAGGAGTGGAATTTTAACATAAATATTTTTTAACTCTCCTAAGAGGTTAAATTGAGGTTTCCCCACTACCTTTGGTAATATTAATCTTTCAGGGTATGGTGGTTCCCTAATCAATTGTGTAGGCTATGTGTCGATAAATGTGTCTTTTTGTGTTTCAGCTGGTATATTAGTAGGATGTTCAGCGTCTTCAATAATGGGGGTCGCTGTATTGGATAAATACTATTGGTTCATCCTTTTTTCACACACAGAGGATGGAACATCCTCAATGATCAAAGGCTCCACTACCCTCCCTAATCGTAAGCAGATGTCGTTGCAGGGTACTGGAGTAATGGAGTAAGCGGGCATGTTGGCAATCTCAAACTAATGGACTTCTTTATTATTTGGGTTAGGTTTAGGTTGAGCAGACACTTGTGGTCATATTGGCATATTGGGGACATCATTGTTCTGGAGTTGCAGCTGCGACTGCTGATAAGGATGAGGGTATTGTTGAGGAGGGTACGGTTGATGAGGAAATGTTTGATGTGGAAGCTATTGAGGATGTTGGTTATGGGGGAACTGGTTCCTTGGATGGAAGTTTCTCCATCCAGGAGACCAAGAATTTTGTTGGTTTGGTGGCTGTGTCCAAGGGTTCCAGGAGTTAAAATTTTGCATCAGAGGTTGAGAGGGATACCATTGATGGTTAGAATAAGATGAAGTGAATTGTGTATTCATGTGTTTCATATTATTCCAATTATTCATGTTATTCAAAAATGGAAACAAGTCTGGAGCCATACCTTGATTTCGAGGCTACCAAGGCTTTTTCTGTGCAATAAAGTAGGTCGGTTCCACATATGGAGTTGATGCCTGCAGAACTACCTTCACTTGAGGTAGTGAAGGGAATTATTTTGTGTCATGGTTTAGCTCGCATAGCTGACACACTTCTACCTTGTCGAGCGAGCACTCCTTTAGAGGGTGGTTCTTCCTACATTTAGGGCAAAATATACCAAGTGTGAGATCCTCTACTAATTGTTTATGCTTTACCCTCATGACATCTATTTCCGAGGAGATGGAGCTCATCATTTCTGTCTTGAAATTTTCAAGGAGATTTCCTATTTCTACTTGGGTGGCTCCTCCATTATATGACTTTTGTGTTCTACCAAAGAAATCACATTCTAATTTGTCCCATTTGTCCTATTTGTTGTTCCTGAAATATCCGCTGGAATACCTTTTGCATGGTTCAATGATATTTTCATAGGAGTCCTTTGAGATATCCCCCTTTCCTAACAAGTTCAACATGTCTAGGAAATCTTCCCTAATCCCACGAAGTAGGATTATTTTGAGCACATCTAAACCCATATTAGTTTGTCCAGCTCTCTACACATTATATAAAATCCTTTAAACAAAATCTTCCAAACTTTCATCGTCCCTTTGTACCATTTTACATAGTTCTTATCTTATATCCTTGGTATTGCAATACTCCTGATATTTCTCCAGGAACACCTATTTCATCCAATCCTAGGTAGTGACAGTTCCCCCTCCCAAGCTCATGAACCAATGTCATGCATTATCCTATAGAGTGTGGAAATTAAGGCCAGAAATAGATTAATTTTACTCACAACAATTATCAATTGATCATGCAAAGTCACTCACAAAAGAGACTGAATATGGAGCTGTAACACTAAATTGTATTAACTGAGTGTACAATATCCAACCCTGTAATAACATAGGTTTCTGAATAAATAGAATACATCAAGAAATCGAATGCATGAGGAGGCATCCAAATCTAGCATAAATCAGGCTTACCAAAAAAAAGTAAATCCCCCATAGGTGTAAAAAGCTAATCCCAAATATGTCATGGAGCTCACGAATTGAAAAAAAGGCATAGGCAAGCTAAAGAGTGGTGGAATGGCAGCTCATACATTCTTTTTCATGGAGAAAAGAGAGGAGGATGTGTAGGACAAAAAACAAGTCAACCTCACCTAGTCTAGCTTTTCCTTTTGCCTTAAAACACTGAAAAAGCAGAAGGGCACCTAGGAGGCCAGGAATAAAGCATAATTGATTCCTTTAGCTCTCCCATGCACTACATGAGTCAAATAAGGAAATTTTTACCTCTATGGATAGGAAAATAGCAACTTGCACAAGGTGGGACACATGAACTAGGCAAATAAGACAAAAATAATGGAATTAATGTCTAAGTGGGTAAACTATAGGTTGATTATTCTAACACCCCCCCTTAAGCCTGACTTATGAGTAATATATCAGAAAATTATAGGGCCTAGCAACAAGGCTTAGTCACCCTTTACATACTGCAAATCCATTTAAACAAGGAAAGAGGCAAAACCAACTTGGGAAAATCCTCCCTTAAACATGGACTGTAAAACAAAATTGTAGAATCTTGTCTTCACTCATGCTTTCACAGCATGATCAGCAATCCCCAGCAGTGATTTGAGATTGCTGAAGGTCTTCTCAAAAAATGATTTGGTGAAGATATCAGCTACCTATTCTGAAGATGAACAGAAGAGTAGGTGAATGGTGCCATCATGCACAAGTTCTCTGATGTAGTGCATATGGATCTCAATGTGTCTAGTTCTCTACTTCTGAACTGGATCCTTACAGATTTGAATGGTACTCTGGTTATCATAGTAGATGGTAGTTGAGTGCTCTGGTTCGAAGCCACACTCTCCAATTAAACCCTGCAACCATAAACATTGAGTTACTGCATTAACAACTCCTTTGTACTCTGTTTCTGTAGATGAGATTGCAATGGCACTCTGTTTCTTGCATGACCAGCTGATTGGCCCTTCTGCAAGCATGAACACATATCCTGATGTGGACTTTCTATCTATGCTATCACCTGCCCAATCACTGTCAGTAAATCTAATCAATTCAAGATCAGATTTTGCTTTATAGAAGATCCCATGTGTCCTTGTTCCCTGAACAAAGTTAAGGATCCTTTTGGCTGCTTTCCAATGGATCTCTTGAGGATTATCCATGAATCTAGAAGACACACTTACTGCATAACAAATATCAGGTCGAGTATGTGTCAAATACAACAAACATCCAATCAATTTCCTATACAGTGTATTGTTTACCATCGGTGAAGAATCAGCTTCTTCCAGCTTCACTCCTGAAAGAAAAGGAGTTTTGATTGCTTTGCAATCCTTCATTTTGAATTTGTTCAGAAATTCAAAGGCATATTTGTACTGGTGCACCTTAATTCTAGCTTTGGTTTGAGATATCTCAAGCCCCAAAAATTGACTTAAGAGCCCCAAATCTGTCATGGAGAAGGCTTGGTTCATAGCTCCTTTTAAGGAAGCAATCTTAGCCTGTGAGCTTCCTGTAATGAGGAGGTCATCAACATATAACACAATGATCATTAATGAACCATTAACTAACTTCAAATAGACATTTGGATCTGATTTGCACCGAACAAAATTCGGTGATAGCAAGAAGCTATCAATCTTGGCATACCAAGCCCTGGGGGCTTGCTTTAGCCCATACAATGACTTTCTGAACCTGCACACAAGAGAAGGGTTAGTAGCAAAACCTTGAGGCTGCTGCACATATATCTCCTCAGTGAGATCCCCATTCAGGAAGGCACATTTTACATCCATGTGATGTACCTCCCATTGCCTTGAGGCTACAATGGCTAGAGCTAGCCTGATGGAATCCATTTTTTCCACTGGGGAAAAGGTCTCATTGTAATCTATGCCATGAACCTGTGAGTAGCCCTTGGCTACCAATCTGGCCTTGTACTTCAGTGGTGAACCATCAGCAGCAAATTTGGTCTTATAGACCCACTTACACTGTACTAGTTTTCTCCCTGGAGGAAGATCCACTAGCTCCCATGTGTTGCTCTTCTGGAGTGAGCTGAACTCCTCCTTCATGGTTGTTTGCCATATTGGATCTCTTGTTGCTTCTTCATATGTTTTAGGATTATAATCCACCATTAAATAGAATTTTTCAACAAACATAGGATCCTTCATGCACAGACCATTCTCAAACTGATATCTAGTCCTTCTTAGGTCATTAGGATCCCCAGCTAGCTCACTTGCTGCATGTAGTGTCTTGGCTGCCAATTTTGGCCTTGTGGGGCTGTTAGGGTCTGCAATAAACTCATCTCCATTAGACAAATCAGAATCAGCATGTTCAACAAGCTCTTTACTTACTTCTTGAGGTTCAGGTGGTGAAGAGGCTTCACCAACTTCCACTGCTGCAAGGGGTTCTTCTTCAAAATGAACACACCTTTCGATGAAGACTTTGTTTGTGCTCAAATTTATAAGCTTGTACCCTTTTGAATATTTAGAGTATCCAACAAAAAGACACTCTTGGATTTGGGGCTGCAAAGCCTTCCTCTTCTCTGTCGGGATTCTAGCCCAAGCCTTTGAGCCAAAAATCCTGAAATGGGTCACATCTGGCTTGTGCCCACTCCATGCTTCGAAGGGAGTCATGGAATTAAGCTGTTTGTGAGGCACCCTATTCTAAATATGGGCTGCACAGTTGATAGCTTCAGCCCAGTACTTTGGTGGCAAATTTTTGGCCTCCATCATGCATGTTGCCATCTCCTTCAGTGATCTGTTCTTCCTCTCAGCAACACCATTTTGCTGTGGTGTGTAAGGGATAGAATGATGCATATGAATACCTGCATATACACAATAATTAATAAACTCAGACTTGACATACTCACCACCATTGTCAGATCTGAGGGCCTTGAGTTTCCTTCCAGACTGGTTTTCAACCAAAGCCTTAAAGACTTTGAATAGGCCAAAAACTTCAGACTTGTGTTTTAGGAAGTGAACCCAGCAAAACCTGGAAAAGTCATCAATAAAATTCAATGCATATTTGGCCTGAATCATGGACATATGATGGAATGGGCCAGCAACATCACTGTGGATCAGCTCAAGGGGTGCAGAGGTTCTCTCATGACTAGCTCTCTCAAATTTGTGCTCTGGGTGTTTTCCTAGGATACAGCCTTGGTAGACTCCTTTGGAAAATTTGATCTTGGGAAACCCTATGACCATCTCTTTTTCACTAAGATCTGATAGATATTTGTAGTTTAGGTGGACAAATATTTCATGCCAAAGATTGTTGGCTTCATTAGCATGAATGAGAAGAGCAGAGGGGTTTGAGTAAGGTAGGAAGTGTGAGAACATGTATACCTTTTGAGCATGATTTGCAACTCCTTTTGCAATGACTCTACCACTTGAGATCTCTGTGATCTCAACTTCATCGGGGGAGAATATGACCTTCTTCGGAGACCCAGTGTGGGTCATCTGGTACACTGACAGGAGATTGGAGGCGAGACCAGGCACATACAGCACATTTCTGAACTTACCATGATCAAGATCTATCCTTCCTTTGCCTTTACTTTCAGTGAGAGAGTCATCTCCCAGTACAATAGATGGTCCTTTCGACATATCCAGTGAGGAGAAGGCCTCCTTAGTTGAAACCATGTGTCTTGAAGCTCCAGAATCAATGATAAAACTGGGTGAGCTTGATGTACCAGCAACTAGAGCATGAACTCTCTCTCTGTCATCTGAACTTGATCCTACTTCTCTATTCTTTGAGCTTTCTAGAAGGGAGATGCCATTCTTCTCCAGGAGTTGGGTCAGCATGTCTATATACTTTTTCATACAAGATCTTTCAGTGTGATTGCCCTTATTGCAGTATGCGCACTTGTTCATTTCACCTTTGTTTTTCTTCTTCTGGTTATTCTTCTTGGGACCTTGTAGATCCTCTGGAGACTGTTTCTTGTCTCTCTTTCGCTCAGGTGGCTTTTTAGCTTTCTTTTTTCTTTTTGAATCCACCCTTGAATCTCCAGTAATCAAAGATTGATCTTTGGATGGTTTGATGGTGCCCATCATCACTAGCTTGTCCTGTTCTTGTGTGAGAGATTCCATGAAATCTGCAAGGCTAGGCATCTTCCAGGCTCGAGCTGTCAGTTTTGTGGCATAGAAGGTCGAAACAAACATTGAATAATTAGGGCCCAGCTTCAAGAGGATGTCCAGTATGAGCTAATCATCTTTCTTTTCAATACCACACTGTTTCAGCTGCAAAACTAGTGCTTTGAACTTGGAGAAATATAGCTGCAGGGATTCAAAGCTTGTTGGACTCAGAGAAATCAGATCATTCTTGATTTGATGTCCCCTCATCTCATCCATCTTTCCAAAAAGATCAGGAATCTTCTCCCATACTTAATTCGGTGATGTCAATCCATCAAGATGGAAAAGGAGGTCTCTAGAAATACTCAGGCACAGGAGGCCATAAGCCTCATCCCTCCTGTTGTGCCATTTTATCT
>LPNX011171355.1:144098-176807 GCA_001517045.1 Pseudotsuga menziesii
AATTACGAAAAACAAGCAAGAGGGTGCTGGACCATACAAAAAATACAGAAAAAACCCACCCGACAGTGCTTCATTGTATCCATTATCCCCAAAATCTTTGAAAAGAAAGTCAGGGAACGACCTACCTTACAACCAACCAGCTTACACACTACACAAATACCCAGGTATAAGGAGAGGGATTCCCCAATCATGCACATTGAAAAAGTATCTAAAAATATTGGAGAACATGGCAGACTTCAAAGCTTAGTGGAAACATTTACAGGTCAAGCAGCTAGGTGGTGGGACACCCATTAGACAAAATTGCAGAGCTGGACATCTGCTTCCGCTTTCTTTGTCGAACGGTTTGGTGGTAAAAAGTTAACCCAGGGAGCTCAAATACCTATCTTTATCCAAGGTCAAGACCCAAAAGAACACATCCATCTTTGTGAAAAGGAGTGGAGAAGACTTGGATATAAAGATGAGAGAGCCTGGCCACATTTGTTTCCTTCAACCCTAGCCGACTTACCCAATAAATGGTATAAGATGGAGGAAGCTAGAGGTGAAACCTTCTTTTGGCATGAAATTAAAGACAATTTCATTAAGGACTTCCAGTTCATACCTCAAAACAAAAAATCGGCTGGGACAACACAACAAATCAAACAATTTCTCCAACCGACAGAAAAACAAACCTCCTAAGACCATCGACAAATCAAGGACTGTAACAATATACAAATTGAATCTACATCACAGTCGACACGTTTACACCTAGAAAATGAACACACAGAAGGTAAGAGCTTTAGATGGAGGACCGACCACATTGAAACAACCAAATCGCTCTACTCCATCTTGAAAGTCGAGACCACCGACAAACCAGACCTTGACAGAATGACTGCAGCCGGCTTCCCTGCTACATTCTCATAGTTCAAAGAAGGAAGTCGACCGATCAATGAAGCTAAAGCACCAGAGTGGCTAGATGCCAAAGTGAAAACTAAGGAGGTCGACATTTCAAATGACGACCGACCAAAAATAGCCAAGATTGGTGACTACTGGAATGAACAATAGACCACCGAAATAGTGAAATTACTAAGAGAATTCCAGGATGTCTTTGCAAGGGACTATAAAGACTTAAAAGGCTTGGTACAAGAGATGGGAGAAATGAAAATAGACACCAAACCTGATGTCCGGCCTGTCAAGAAAATACCTTATAAACTGGCTCATAAGTACAAAGAAATAGTTAAAAAGGAAATCGACAACATGTTAGCAGCAGGGATCATTTACCCCATTGACCAGTCTGAATGGAAAAGTCCAATGGTCGTCCAACCCAAGAAAAATGACCCGACAAGGTTAAGAATTTGTGTCGACTTTCGAGAGCTCAACAAAGTAACATTAACAGATCCATTCCCAACCCCCTATGCTGATGAAATCTTGAATGAAGTTGCAGGCCATGAATCTTATTCATTCACAGATGGATTCTCAGGGTATAACCAAGTGCCCATAGACAAAGAAGATAAAAAAAAGACAACATTTGTCTGTGAATTTGGCTCTTTTGCTTACAGAGTTATGCCTTTTGGGTTAAAGAATGCACCTGCAGTGTTTTCCCGAATTGTTGTCAAGACCTTCCAAGAATATATCTATAAGACCATGGCAGTATACTTCGACGGTTGGACTATATACTCCACCTTAAAAGATCACTGCACATGGCTCCGAATCATGCTGGATAGATGTCGACAGATTCAACTCTCCCTGAACATCAAGAAATGTATATTTATGACTCCTATAGGAATACTCCTAGGGCATATTGTCTGTAAAGATGGTATCAAAGTCGATTTTGCCAAGATTAAAATCATCCTTGACCTGAAGCCACCAATAAACCCTAAACAAGTTCGGGTGTTACTAGGCCATACAGGCTATTATAGGAAATTCATAAGACACTATTCAGACATGACCTACCCTCTAGAAGAATTACTAAAGGAAGACCAAGAATTTAAATGCACAGAGGAATGCCAGATCTCCTTCGACAAACTGAAAAGAAAACTGGTTGAAGCTCCCATACTCAAATTTCCAAACTGGTCGACCAAATTTCATGTGCATATAGATGCCTCAGGAATCGCAATCGGAGAAATCCTAACTCAACCAGGGGATGACGGGATGGATTATCCTATAGTCTACAGCAGTCGAAAATTAAATAAGGCTGAAAGGAACTATTCGACCACTGAAAGAGAAGCCCTAGGTATGGTCTTTTCCCTCCACAAGTATCGACATTACCTATTGGCCAACCCCTTCACATTTTATACCAACCATCAAGCTTTGAAATACCTCGTCAATAAACCCCTTCATCATGGGAGAATTTGTCGCTGTCTACTTCTTTTTCAAGAATTTGAGTTCGAAGTCGTTGTCCGACCAGGGAAACTAAATGTCGGGCCCGACCATTTATCACGTATAGACACAGGAGAGGAAGCGACCGGAGTCGACGACGACTTGCCGGATGCACATCTATTCTGCATAGAAGCAGTACCCGAAGAACTAGCAGAAATAGCTCAGTTCTCAGAGACAGGTCAGGCACCAGACGGTCTGAACACCAAGAAAAAACAAATCTTAGCTATGAAGGCTGCACCCTACAGCCTCGTCAATGTATTTTTGTACAAAATGGGGTTAGACGACATTCTCAGAAGGTGTGTACTCAACCATGAGAGAGAACAAATCATGCATGAAGCACACTATGGACCAGCAGGAGGACACTTTCAAGCTGATACAACTGCAAGAAAAATCCAACAATCAAGATTATGGTGGCCGACAATCCACAAAGATTGCAAAAACTTCGTTAGTCAATGTGATAGATGTCAACGACTTGGTCGACCTCTACCAAGCACAGAAATGCCTTTGATATCTGTAAACCCTAGCCTCACATTCGAAATTTGGGCCATAGACTTCATAGGACCGTTTCCTATCCCAGCCAAATGATCAGGCGCAAGATATATTATCACGGCAATGGAATACGTCACTAAATGGGCAGAAGACGAACTCGTCGATACATGTTCTAGTGAGGTAGCTGCTAAGTTTATCTACGAAAACATTATCACTAGATTCAGATGCCCACTCACATTGATCAACGACCAAGGATCACACTTTATCAACAAAACCATCAAAAATTTGACCGACCAGTTTCACATCGACCACCGACGAAGCACCGCATATCACCCTCAGTCGAACGGCGCGATCGAAGCTTTCAACAAAACATTGACAAAAGGGTTAACCAAAATATGTAGTACTAACAAAGACGACTGGGATGAGAAAATCCCTACGGTCCTCTGGGCATACAGGACGGCATATAAACGGTCGACTGACCAAACCCCCTTTTGACTAGTCTACGGGCAAGAAGCAGTCGTCCCCCTACACTTCCGACAGCAGACACCTCTTATTGCACAACTACTACATGTCGATGTCGAACAGGCAAGAAAGTACCAACTATTCCAACTCAGTAAGCTAGAAGTACATAGACTCATGGCTATCCAACGCCAGGAAATTCACAAACAACAACAGAAAGCATGGCATGACCGTAACATCAAAAACAAAAACTTGTTGGTCGGCGACCTTGCTTTACTTTATAACAGTCGAGTCAAAGGAAAATCCAAGAAACTACACACAGAATGGATGGGACCTTACATTGTCGACGAAATACACCCCAATGGCTCGGTCCGACTAAAGACATTACAGGGCCTAGTATTTCGAAATCTCGTTAATGGAGCCCGACTTAAACATTACAAAGCCTTAAAAAAAAAAAAAAAAAAAAAAAAAACGGCCTTAACCGTCAATCAAAACCCATAAAAAGCTAAAAATGTCCAAAACAAAACAATCAAACACAACAAACATGACAGCAACTCACTACTTCGATAACTAACATCATCATCTTCGACCATCCTCATCGACCAGTCCGATCGACCATTTTCACCTCCGACACAGACCGACGACCTCAAGAGTCCCATCATGCATTATGGCCTCGAGCACCACACACATTCTGCCATTAAGTCCCATTCGAGTATTACAGCCGGCTTGTCCAGTCCGCCATTAATATGTCCATCCTCGCACGCAAAAACACCCACGCCTATAAATACAAGACAGTCAAAGGTTCATCCACCACACCATTTACCCACAGAGCATCCGCAATCTCAGTCGACTAAAACCCACGAACCCTGTAACACCTTCAACCAACCCGACACAATGGCACCCAAACTGACCCGAGCAGCGGCTAAGGCAAGAGAGCTGCAGGCAGAGGACACACCCTTGGTCCACCGATTAAAGAACATTAAAAAAGCTAAAGTCCAAGACGGCCAATGGCAGAAACTTTGGACATAAATCCAAGAATGGGCCTATGTCGACAAAAAGATGACCCAGGCCGCTGAGAAAATCCAGAAGAGCACCATGGTCAACTACCCTAATGCACCACTGATGGAAAGCTTTGGTGGGACGAAAGAAGCAGTGGTCAAATTCATTATCAGCCGGTACCACAACGGCCGATTCTACTTCGACAGGCCGATCGACATTACCGGGGATGTTATCTCACGACTTACTGGTCTGTCCAACCAAGGCAGCCCTGTACCAACTGGGATTAAAGAAGGGTTAGTCCAAGAGCTTACGGGCTCGCCGTCGGGAAAGAATTCCAAGGGGTTGATGATTGGACAGATCGTGACACGGGCACCACAAATTGTGGCTAAAATCATTGCAATCACCCTTACATTATCCGGTTGAGGCAGCGACCTCAAACTGGAGATGCTAGAGGCTGTCGACACAATTGCGATCGACGGTCAGATCTACCGATGGGGAGACTATGTTGCCGACATGGTCAAAACCGTCTGTGAAAGATGCCAAGAGACAGGAGGTATGATCAAGTTCCTCTCTCTTATTCTCTGGATTTTCATGTATCATATCTGTCCAGAAGGCAGTCCAATATTTCGGGAGCCGACTAGGTTCGAGATGAACCGATTTAAACCCTTCTCACAAAAAGGAACCCTGCATGAGCTGGCACAGGGGAAAGTCTTCTTGGAAAACTGGTTTCAACAGTTGAAGGTTCGCACGACGAGGTGGAGGGTTCCCCAAAACATCCAACGAAACCTCCCTATGGACTCCCATATACAATTAGAGCTTGATCACACGTCGGTCTGGTACATGCAAGGTCCACACCCTAAAGCCCAGGACCTCGACTACTATCCGATGGTCAATCATATTTTCCGAGAGTTGACCTGACAAGCTCAGACAAGAATACAAATACCCAAGGCTACCAAACAAGTCGACTTCTCCATCACAGAGCCACTTACCGACCATGAAAAAGAGGAAGACTACGAGCTTAACCTCTACATCAGCACATTTGTGTCGGAGGACACCCCGGTCGAGCCCACTAGTCGAGTACACATCACTGTCAAACCTCCGACTGCAAAGGTAGTCGACCCACAGCTGACAGAACAACAACAACCAACAGCACAACCACAGCAACAAACAACCCCTCTAGCTCCAGCAACTGTCGACCCAAGTCAAATACCGACAGGTGAAGTCAAGGACGCCGACCCGGAATATGCTTTATCCAAAATCATAATTAAGAAGATGGCCAAGGAGATCGCTGTCACCAGAAAGAGAATCAAGGCCCAAAAACTACAACAAGGAAAGGGTAAGCGTAAGCTTCTTCTTGCTGACTCATCCGACGATGAGGAGGAGCTAGTAGCTACGCCCGTCGACATTGTCGAGGATGTCCCTGCAAATAAAGTCTCAGTTGAAACTCAGTTTCAACGGTATCTGGACGCAGGAGCTCCGGAGGGTCGGGCAAAGAAAGCAAAAACGACACCGATGCCTGGAAACGTTGTCGACCCCTCCACCCCCATCCCCAACACCCGTAGTCAAGGAGCAAGCAGTAGTACAATAGTCGGTCAGTCCCCACAACGTATATCAGAGAGAAATCCCGGAGACATTCAAAGCCAAGGTCGACCAAGACGCTGAGCTTAAAGCTTTATTTGCAACGCTACCTGCACTCTTTCAGTCGGCCCACAAAATACAAACAACAACTCCTCTCTATGCAAGCAAAAATCCCTATGCAAACGTTATGACAACATTCACCCGACACCAACAAGGCGACATAATTGGAGAATCATAGTCTATCATGGAGCCAATCAACCCTGACACCCAAGACGACCTACCCACTACACCTTCAGAAGCAGGTATCTCTTCCGACAGAAGCCCACAACACACTTCAGCCAACCCATCTACCCCTGTTCATTCCCCCACCCCACCGCCACCTCCTCCACCACCACCGGACTCACAGCTAGACCTGCCATGACCACCTAAATCTTCACAGCTGGAAGTGGTCATACCACCCCCCCAATCAGATAAACCCTCGACTTCCATACCACCAACCCTCAATCGCTGCAGATACACAGGAGAAAGTGCCAGACACACAAAAGAAGAAGAAAGACCGTCATCCATGGATGTCTAGCCTACAGATCAGCTTAAGGGACGCCCGCTCATTGATCGACACTGAGGTTGGCCAACTCCTCAAAACCGTGGCCAAAGAAGCAAAGCTAAGGACAACTCGAAAAAATAAAGAGCTTACAGCCAAAAATGCAGAAGAAGTCGAGTTTCTCGGCAAATGCAGAGCTCTAGCACAGACCGTGATACTAGGCCCTGTCAAAGTCGACACAGATCGACCACTTGAAAGAGCATACCAGCTCTTTGAGACTATGGTATCAACCGTCCAAGCCTGGATGCAAGAGACTAAGGAATAACAAAAGGAGGAAACTACTCGACTGCTCCTAGCACAGCACACTGCCTTCTCAGAGGCCTACAAGGTGCTCTAGGACCACATGGAGGAATCTGTCATCACAGAAGAAGTCTTACGCGACTGGCCTACTCATTATGGGCAGGTCTATCAGCAGACAAGGCAGACGCGACAAGGCATTCAGGCTTTGGAGGGCAGGAAAACGATGGAGGCAGCACTCAGACAGACTATAGAGGAACAGATCGTGCTGGAGACCAACGAGCTATAACAGCTGGAACAAGCAGCTCATCAGTGGGTACAATAGGCTCTTCCAAACCTAGAAAAGGTCGATGTCATCTTCCCCCAGATGAAATGACTCATCGACGCAGTAGAAGAGCAGAACCAAGCTTTAGGCCCCAATATGGAGAAAATCGTAGAAATACCCATTTCAGAAAAGATGTCAGTCCTATCAAATTTAACAACATTAACGATCGACATCCAAAAAGCTTTACAAAGTTGGATGGATTTTCAGCATCACCTCACCATCACAGCTCTGGCCATTGTCGAAGTCTGCATCCAGAAGAGATCGACCATCCGTCTGCACAATCCACAACAATAGCATGGTCCAATGGTTCGGCATAAACTTCAATTTTTGTACCTCCCTGTTTCTTTGGGACGAAGAAATGTTTTGTTCATGGGGGAGATGTAGAAAGAGCAAGTCGATGAAGTCGACTTGAATGAAGACTGACTTAGTCGATCAGCCGACTAAGTTGATGGGCCAACTTAGTCGATCAGCCGACTAAGTCGATGGGCCGACTTAGTCGATCAGCCAATTAAGTCGGTCGGATGACTAACTAGAAAGATTAGGTCGGCTAACTAACAGTCGTGTCAGTTCACCGAACCGACAGGTAGTTATTTTGTAACTATTTGTAAATTGTATATATTAGGCTGTTGAGACAAGCAAGAACTCAGTTTAGTTCTCTGCCTTGTATGAACTCATTGCAATGATATAATCTGTTTTTCCTATCTGTTCTTGTCTCTTGTCTCTGATTTATAGTTATATATGTTTAGTATGTATTATTGGTAACCTTATGTGATCTGTGAGATTACAACAGTATCTAGTCCTAAAACTCAAATAGTGCCAGGAACCACATGGGGCTGGAAGGAGGTACTGAATGATCCTCCAGATGCGCAACAACTCTGGTATATGCTCAACCAAGTATAGGAGGGGTATCTCCATAACTCAGTATCACACGACCTCATGCTTGACTCCTGTGTTAGAGGAGCTTTCTGGTTTCTTTCTTTATGAGATTGGATTTCCTAAACGAAAGGCCACTATGTTTGAGTATAAATTTTTGGGTAGTTAAAGATAACCCTAACCCAAAACACTAGCTTATACTAGTGTGTGTCGTCCCTAGAAAGAAAATGTGAATAATATTTTTTAAATAGTAACGTTATCTTTAAGTGTTGTTGATTACTCAAAGGTGTGCGTAATGAAACCAATGGTGTTTTTCCTTGAAATAAAAAACAATATGACTAATGTGAGAGATATTCGAAATGCAAACTTCTACTTCTCTTTTTCTTTTCAAAACTGAAAAACTGAGGCCATGAAAGAAAGATATATTTTTGTATTTTCAAAAGACATAGGTATGCAATGCACCTAAGAATAACCATATCCTAAATGCATATAAAGCAAATACTTGTTATCTTTTACTTTTTCTTTATAAATGATAAATAAAAAAATCCTAGAAACTAATGCATGCAGATAATGTAAACAAAGCAAAAGGACTTATGCTCTATAACCACCAAATTAACCCTAGGCTTCCCTAAAGTTAGATAAGACCGCTCTTGGGAGCAAGACTTGCATAAGGGGACAATATAGTCACTTTGGCATGAATAAGTTAACGAAAAAGACTGAAAGAAGAAAATATTAGAAGGCTCCTAAGTTCAGACTATGACTACTAATAGAGCTGATCAGAACCATGCACCACAAGATCATGCCAAGAAAGGAGGTGGGAGAAAGAGAAATGGACAGCCCAAAGGCATCATAAAAATATTATAAACTAAGTCAAGATTACATTCAATGGATGAAACCACTTCCCAAGGGTCTTACACATGCAGGGGACCTAGGAGGACCCCACAAACAACACCACACTACCCCAAACAAGAGCAAAAGGGTGAAAAAATCACTAAAACAGGGAATACGCGGGTTCCTTAAGGAAACCTCATGTATCATATGCAGGTATACCAAAGGAAAGTCATGTATACCTTAGAAACATGCTACTGTGCAGTATAACAATCACATGTGGGTGGTGGAAATCCTAAAAAAGGTAAAAATAAACCTTACAAAGGAAAGGAAGGTTTCCAGAAATATCTAAGAGTAACTCTTAATATTCCAGAAGAACTTAGAACCTAAATTACATTGGAAAAACAAGACAATGAGACCCAAAATAAAACAAGGTTTCCCCAGTGGATTCACCAATTGTAGAAATTAATCCCAAGCTATAGAACAATTACACTCACAAAATTACTAGTCAAACTTGAAAAAATTCACAAAAAGGAGACTGAATATGGAGACTAACACAAACTTATATTGAATAAGTGTACATAAGAAAACCTCATGAATTCATAGTCTTTCCAAATATATAATTACATTATATATTTGAAAGCATAAGGATGCTATTCAAATTAGGCAAAAAGCAGGCTTACTAAACTAGTCAAAATCCCCCATAGGTGCATAAATCACTTTCCTAATCTGTCAATATGCTCACAAATTTGATCAGTGAGATGTACCATATTTTAAGTGATGGAAAGATATTAGATCCATGCTTTTTTTTGGAGAAAAATAAAGAGGACGAGTTGGGAAAAAAAGAAGGAAGTAACTCCAAAACTAGCATTTCCTTTTTGCCTTAAAATTGTAAAAAAGAAAGGAAGCTTCAGAAAAAGTAGAACTATACTTTTACTATTATGGAATGACTGTAGAGTTGGTATAATTTCTTCTAGTATCTTTCTAAAGTGATCCATTATCCATTTTTATCAATTGTTGACTTCTAGGTGCAAGTGCATGCCAACTAGCTAGTAAGGAATCTAGGAAACTGACAAAAATGAATAATTAATGTCTCCTAAGTGTAAATATGGATTTGATTTATTCTAACACCCCCCCTTAATCCTTAATTTATGTAAATATCATAAAAATATATCATATTATAGCACCTATCAAAAATTGTTAGTCACCCTTTACATACTGCTTTTCCATACAACCAAGGAAAGAGGAAAAACCCCAAGTTGAAAATCCTCCCTTAAACATGGACATGAAACAAAATTTTGGAAATATTGTTATCAATCATTATTCACCTCATGATCAGAAATATGCAGCAGTTATTTGATATTACTAAAGGTCTTCTTAGAAAACACCTTGGTGAATATGTCTACTACTTGCTTTGAAGATGCGCAGTAGAGTAGAGCAATGATCCCATCATGTACAAGCAACCTGATATAGTGCATATGAATCTCAATGTGTTTGGTTCACTATATTTGAACTGGATCAGTGGAGATTCAAATGGTTCTTTTATTGTCACAATAGATGATATTGGAAGTATCTGATTCGATCCCAAACTCTCCAAGTATTCCCTGCAACCACAAACACTGAGTAGCTACATTCAGATCTCTTCTATATTCCGCATCTGTAGATGAGAGTGTAGTGGCAATATAATTCTTACTTGACTAGATGATTGGTCCATCTACAAGAATAAACACAAATCATGAAGTATAATTTCTATCAGTTTTATCACCTTCCCAATCATTGTCAATAAATCCAACTAGCTCTAAGTCATATTTTGCTGCATAGAAAATCCCATGAGTTTTTGTTCCTTGAACAAAGTTTAGAATTATCTTAGCTACTTTCCAATGGATTTCATGATTCTGATCCATGTGTCTAGAATCCACACTCACTGCATAACATATTTCAGGTTGATTATGAATCAAATAAAGCAAACACCCAATCAACTTCCTATATAGTGTATTATTTACCAATGGATTTGAACTTGCTTCTTCAAGCTTAACCCCAGAGAGAAATGGAGTATTGCTTGAATTTCAATTCTTCATAATGAAATTCATTATAATATCTGAATCATAATGGGAATGGTTAAATTTTATCCCATGGGATGATGGAGAAATTTCGAGACCCAAGAATTGACTCAACAATCCCAAATATGTCATGGAAAAGGCATGGCTCAATGCATCCTCCAAGAAGACAATCTCTTTCATGGAACTTCCTGTCATCAACAGGTCATACACATACAAAAAAATAATGATTAAATAACCATGTATCATATTCAAATATACATTAGGATCATACTTGCATTGAACAAAGTTCTATGACAACATAAATCCATCAATCTCGGCATACCAAGCCCTGGGGACTTGCTTTAGCCCATACAATGATTTCTTTAACCTGCACACAAGAGATGGATTAGACAAAAAAAATTAGGTTGATTTATATAAATATATTCTTTCATATCTCCATGTAGGAAGGAACTATTCACATCCATGTGATGCACCTCCCATTGCCTTGAAGCTGCAATGGCCAAAACTAGCCTTATGGAGTCGATGTTTTCCACTGGTGCAAAGGTCTCATTGTAATAAATGCCTTGAATTTGAGAGTACCCCTTTTCTACAAATATTTCCTTATATTTAAAATGTGAACCATCAGCAGCAAATTTGGTTTTATAAACCCACTTACACTTTACTAGCTTTCTCCCTAGGGGGAGATTGACTAGTTCCCATGTGTCATTCTTCTGGAGCAAGATGTATTCTTCATTCATGGTTGTTTTCAATATTGTATCATATTATGAATATTAATATGTATGAGGGTATGGTTAAAACATCAAATATCACTTCTCAGCAAAGAATGGATCTTTCACAGAAAGGGCACTCTCAAATTAAGATCTAGTCCTCCTAGGATCACTAGGATTCCCAGCTAGTTCCCCAACTACATGAATGGTCCTTTTCTGCCCATTTTGGTATTATAATACTATTAGGATATCTAATTAAATCATAATTATCATACATAACATAGTAAAAAAACTCATTAGTCTCTTCACTTGCATTCAGTGGTTGTGGTGATGAAAAGGACTCTCCAATTTCTGATGCTGCTAAAGGATCTTCTTCAAACTGAACACTCCTTTCAATGAAATATTTTTGAGTGCTAAATTTTATAATATTATACCCTTTTTAATATTCATAATACCCAAAAAATAGTCACTCTTGACTTTGGGGTTCCAAATCCTTCCTCTTTTTTTAGTTGGAATTCTAGCCCAAGCCTTTGAGCCAAAAATCTTGAAATGGGTCACATCTGGCTTATACCCACTCCAAGATTCAAAATGAGTGATTCCATAAAGTTTATTGTGAGGAACCCTATTATATATGTAGGATTCACAATTTATAGCTTCAACCAAAATTTTGGTGGCAAATGTTTTGACTCCATCATACAGGTTGCCATCTCCTTGAGTGATATATTCTTCCTCTCAACAGCACCATTTTGTTGAGGTGTGTAAGGAATATAATGATGCATATGGATACCTGAATATTCACAATAATGAATGAAATTAGACTTGATACACTCTCCACCATTATCATATCTGAGGATCTTGAGTTTCCTCCCAGACTAGCTCTCAACCAAGGCTTGAAAAACCTTGAAGAGGTTAAAACATTCATACTTATGCTTCAGGAAGTAAACCCATCAATACCTGGAAAAGTCATCTATGAAGGTTAGGTCATATTTGTATTGACTCATGGACATGTGAGGGAATGGACCAGAAATTTCATTATGGATTACCTCAAGGGGTGCATATTTTCTCTCATGACTGACTCTCTCATACTTATGCTCTGGGTGTTTTCCTAGGTTGCAACCTTGGCAGGCTCCTTTAGAAAAATTGATATTTGGTAACCCTATGACCATGTCTTTGTCACTCAAATATGAAATATACTTGTAATTTATATGGCTAAATCTCTCACGCCAAATATTTATTTCTTCATTAGCATGAGTGAGAAGATAAGAGGGGATAGAGAAAGGTAGGAAATGGGAAAACTTGTACACTTTCGAATTGTGATCCACAACACCTTTTTATATGAATCTACCATTTGAAATATCTAAGATTTCAACTTCATTGGGAGAGAATACAACCTTCTTAGGAGAACTAGTGTGGGTCATCTAATACACCGACAAGAGATTAGAAGCAATACCTGGGACATACAACACATCATTAAAATAACCATGGTCAAGATCAATCCTACCCTTCCCCTTACTTTCAATAACATAGTCATCTCCTAAAGCAATTTTTGGACTTTTCAAATCATTAAGAGAGGAGGAAGTCTCCCTTGTCAAAACCATGTGCATTGAATCTCCAAAATCAATGATGAATGTGGAGGATCTTGCAGTGCCAACAACCAAAGCATGAACTCTCTCCTTGTCAACTGAATTTGATCCTCCTTCCTTCTTATTTGCACATTTAGGAAGGGAGATGGTGTTCTTCTCGAGGATTTGAGTCAACATGTCAATTTTCTTCTTAAATATACAATATCTCTCACGGTGATAGGCCTTACTACAGTATGTGCACTTGCTCGTTTCACCTTTGTTATTCTTCTTCTGGAAGTTCTTCTTAGAGCCCGATGACTCCTATTGAGACTTTGACTTGTCTCTCTTTTGTTTTGGTGGCTTATTTGAATTGGATTTCTTCTTGCCTTTGGAATCCACCTTAGAATCTTCATCAACCAATGCTTGGTATTTGGAAGGTTTTATGGTGCCCATCATAACCAATTTGTCTTGCTCCTAAGTGAGGGATTCCATCAAATCAACAAGTTTAGGAATATTCCAGGCTCGTGCTGTCAATTTGGTGGCATGGAAGGTCAAAACAAACACTGAGTAGTTAGGACCAAGCTTTGAAATTATGGCCAGTACTAGTTGCTCATCCTTATTTTTGATTCCACACTGTTTTAACTACAAAACAAAGGGCCTTAAACTTGGAAAATTATACTTGCAAGGATTTGAAGCTACTAGGACTCAATGATATCAGCTCATTCTCGAGTTGATGTCCCCTAATTTCATCTATCTTTACAAATAGAGTCTCAATATTCTCTAAAAATTCATTTCGTGATGTCAATACATCAAGATGGAAAAGGAGGTCTCTTGAAATGCTCAAAGACAAGAGACCATAGGCCTCATCCCTCCTATTGTTCCATTTAATTTTATCTGTTGATGCATTGGGCTCAGCCTCAATTTCCATGGTCACTCTGAAGAGGCATTTACTCCTAAAAAAACTCCATCTCATCCTTCCACTTGAAAACGTTGAATGGAGTGAAGATGATCCTATGAGATTGATCCATATCTCATCAAATGTGCCCTTGGACCAATAGAATGTGCTCCCAGTTTGTGATGGAGAACCTGAAATAGAAATTTGGAAGGAGAATAATCTAACTACCAAGGCTCTCATACCATGTGGAAATTAATCCCAATCTATATAACAATTACACTCACAAAATTACTAGTCAAACTTGGAAAAATTCACAAAAAAGAAACTCAATATGGAGCATAACACAAAATTATATTGAATAAGTGTACATAAACCAACCTCATGAAATCATAGTCTGTCCAAATATATAATTACATCAAATATTTGAAAGCATAAGGATGCAATTTGAATTAGACAAAAAGCGGGATTACTAAACTAGTAAAAATCCCCCATAGGTGCATAAATCACTTTCCTAATATGTCAAGATGTTCACAAATTTGCTAAGTGATATGTACCAGTTGTTAGGAAATGGAAATAGATCATATCCATTATTTTGGATGGAGAAAAATGAGGAGGATGAGTTGGGAAAAAAACAAGGTAGTTACTCCAAGACTAACTTTTCCTTTTTTCCTTAAAATGACTAAAAAGCAAGGCAGCTTCAGAAAAATCAAACCTTGATTTTACTATTCTGGAATGACTACAGAGTTGAAAGGATATATTCTAGTATATTTCTAAAGTACTCCATCATCCATTTTTAGCAATTGTTGACTTCTAGGTGCAAGTGGATGCCAACTAGCTAGTAAGGAATCTAGGAAAACGATAAAAATGAATAATTAATGTCTCTTAAGTGTAACTATGGGTTTGATTTTTTCTAACACCAATTTTGTTGTTAAGGAAGTGTTCCTATGGCTGGGTTCTATGCCACCAGCGTACTAGAGGTATAAATACTGACATATAACACTTTACAAGCATGAATATAAGCAAGGTTCAAGGGTTATAAGGGTTCATACCTTATAGACTCAAGGGTTATAAGGGCCTCCTCTTTCTCTCCAATACAAGAGACCTACAAATCAAACTTCAAACCTTCCTTAAACCAATTTGACTACATGTTAGGAGATACTATTCAATATAATATGAAACCCTAATCCGATAAACCTCAACATGTAATCATAAATAGAGATGCATCATTGATCATACACTAATTTTGAAAGGGAAGAGCATCAAATATTTATTAATCAATGGAATAAGTAGAAGATATACCTTCTGCTCATGCAAGGCACCTCATGAAACCTTCGATTTGAATCTCCTACTTCTCTTCTCCAAGAATCTCATCCTCCAAGCTTTGCAACAAAAGGAGATGACAAATAGGAAAAAGGTAGGGGGGATGAGGGTCCCAATTTCACTAGTATAGCACCATCAAAGGCTCATTCCCCTTCATGGACCCATCTCCCTCTCTTATATAGTACTTTAAAGAGTTAGGATCGAAAATGGATCAGTTACAACCGAAGGAGCAGTTCCAAAACCACCCAAACCACCCCAACTTTGAGATTTTACCATTTTTTGATATTTTTTGACAACTTTAAGGTATACACACGGGTTTCCTTTAACAAAGTCATGAGGGAAATGAAAGTTTCCTTCAAAAAACTCATGAATGGGTCAAAAAATCCATTTTTAGGGTAATTCCAAGCATTTTCAGGAGTTGATGTCTTCTAGAAAATTGTTCCTTGGTTCGATACCTTTCCAAAGGTCCAAAAAATAGGTTAAACATAGTTACAAAACTCCATATATGTCCCTTTCATCCATATGTTTCCTTTCAGTGACTGACATTAGCTTTCATGAATTGTTGTCATGTGATGAAAACATCTAAAAGTCGTCACGAATAGACTCAGTGCCATTTTGGGCTATAACAATAAGGAGAGTCAGTCTCTAGTACTTCTGACATAGGAGTATCATGCTCCTATATGTATATATCATATGGAATCTCTTTTGACCTATTGAATGTAGCTTCTTCATGGAATGTCACATCTCGGCTGAGTTCAGTATGTCTCTCACCTAGCACATAGGTCATGTAGGATTTCAATGACAAGCTATAACCCACAAAGTTTCTCTTCATTCCATAAGGTTCTATCTTTTCCTATTTTATATTGGTATATTGATGTATACAAGACTCCCAAATATTCTCCATCATTAGATGCATGACTTCTCACCAGTGAACACCTTCTCATGTGTTTTTTCATCCAAAATGTCATGCAAATTTTTGTTTTGGATATATAATGTTGTACTAATAGATTTTTCCCATAATGAGGCAAATAAATCCTGATAATGTAACATGGATTTTTCATCCTCATACACAGTTCTATTATTTCTCTCTCCAACCCCATTTTGCTATGGGTTGTATGGAACTTTCAATTGTTTACGAATCCCTGCAACACTATAGGACTCATTAAAAGCATGGGAATCATATTCACCTCCATTGTTAGAACTCAAGACATAGATGTGTCTTCCTGGCTTATTTTCTACTAAGGATTTGAATTCCTAAAAATTGCTAAAGGTTTCTCTCTTATCCTTAAGGAAGTAAATCCATGAATTTCTAGAGAACTTATCAATAAACAGTACATAATAAATATGGCCACTTAGTTATGGGGAAGACATGAGACCACATACATCAGAATGTACTAAATATAAAATACCTTTTGATATAGTATGAATACTATAGAAAATATTTTTCACATTCTTACCAAGTGCACAACCTCGACATACACTATCATGCTCAAAATAAAAAAATCGGCATACCCTTAACCATGTTCTACAATCTTGGTAGTGATTTGTAGTGGAGGTGAGTGATCCTCCTATGCCATATATCACATGGACTGATAGTGTGAAGTAGCATAGCTTGAATGTACTTCTCAGGGACCTTGTCGAGTCCTCCCTCCTGAAATCCAATCACTGCATCATTATCAAGAGTTTTGTTCTTTGGCCACAGTAATGTTTGATTATCTATGAAGATAACTTGAAAGCCCTTATCTTCAAGAACCGAAACTGAAATTAGGTTCTACTTCAAGCTTGGGAAATAAATAATGTCTTCTACATGTAATATATCTCCTGAACTTAGCTGGAAGGAGGAGGATCCAACTCCTTGGATCAAATATTTTGAGTTCCCCCCCAACTCTACCAGGCATGTGAATGGTTTCTCCTTTATGTCAAAGATTGCACCCTTGTACCCTGATATGTGCTTGGATGCACCACTATATATCAACAATGTATATTCACTTATGATGGTAGATCCAGACAGTGTTGAAACAAGGTAATATTCTCTCATTTTCTCTTTATCTTTGGGTGCATTCTTCTAAGAGGTTTCTTCTTCTACTGCGGTAAACGCATGAAACCTT
The DNA here is from genome assembly GCA_001517045.1 of Pseudotsuga menziesii. NCBI lineage: Eukaryota > Viridiplantae > Streptophyta > Pinopsida > Pinales > Pinaceae > Pseudotsuga > Pseudotsuga menziesii. The sequence continues at coordinate 161,495 of LPNX011171355.1, forward strand.
CCTTGATTCATTTTATTTTCATGGAACCCTCTCAGAAAATGACCCATATTTATACAATAGAAGCATATAACCTTAGACTTTCTGATATATTTATTGAACCCCTTCTTCTTTGAATGAAAATACTTATTTGGAGTGAATTTCTCCCTCCCTTTCTTCATTCTTGATGTGAGGGAAATATTTTCCTCCTTGATGCACACTGACTTGATTTGTATATTCCTTTCCTCTTCTCTACATTCATTCCACAACCTAATGAATTTAGGTTGTGCCTCTTATCCATTTGCTACATCCAAGAATGTCTCCCATGAGGATGGGAGACCATTACTTGCAGTTTGAATAAGGTCATGTTCATCTACCATAAATACAATATTGACAAGTTGGTCTCTCACATAAGAGATCTTGGTGAATAATGATTCCACGGACTCGTATTTCTCCATCTTTAGGTTCCACAACTTATTCTTCAAATCCCTCTTTTGGCTTGAAACCTTCTTCTCATACAGATTTGTGAGTGTATCAAAACACTCTTTAGTTGTCTTCAACAAAGTGATCACATACATGAGATTATCCTTAACTGATTCATATATGATCCTTTTGGAATTAGCTTGATTCTTCTTTAAATTGAATCACACTACATTAGTTGTAGGATCCTCCATCACTATGGTCACGTAGCTATCAAGGTCATGTTCCTAAAGAATGTTCAATACTTTCACCTTCCATGTGTTTAAATGAGAAGTATCCTCCAGACGGTCTTCCAGTCAAATGGAGATCGACATCATGGATATCAAAACCTTTTCTCAACTCCTCAGTATCTACATAGGATTCTAGTTACTTGCACAAACACAACTCCTTCACATCCCAAGCTCTATTACCATTTTAATTTTTTAGCAAATATGAAGAGATTTGAACTTTAAAACTTTTATCAATGAAATACTTAACACATGAATCACTAAATCATTCAATCACACAAAAAATTCATCCACAACACAATATGTACCTTGGGAAAAACCTCAGAATAATGAGTATGAAAAACCCATCAGTTCTTCAGAGTACAAGACATAGATTTCAAAGAATGGCTTTTACGCAATAGTATATTTCCTGATAAGAGAGAACACATAGAAATATAGAATAATAATCAATTATATGTAGTTGCCATGTTCCCAACACATTAATCACAAGTCATAAATCCAACTATGCATACAATAGTGAATGGCTACATGAGAATTGTGCATTAGTGACTCCAAAACTACGAATTTCCTTCATGAATAATAATTACAGTGCATTGGAATCTTGATCATGCATAACATATGCACCATGAATTTCATATTTGATATTGACTAGTGCTTAACTAACATCAGAGTGAACTCATAATATAACTGAAAGTATGAACACTTAGTTAATAGTTTATCTTAAGTGTCATGGTGCTTTAAATCAAGTGTCATCATGCAAAACACTTTATAACTGAATTATCATCTTTTGATCAACTTAAGTCGTCCTTTATCTTAACTAAAGTATAAATGCTTTAGTTAATTTGTCTTTCATTATTAACACTCACTCAACTATTATTAACTAAATCATGTTGATTTATTTACATTGGAGTGATCACTATGAGCTCTTTAATCAATTGAAGCACACATTGTAACTTTCACTGAATCTTACAATTTAGAGTCCACTTAGTCATCTTTAGGAAATTCGAATTATCTATGCATTATCTCTTTATATTTACTGCATGGTCTAGATGTGTTAACTTGATTTATCTATCATATAATATTATACTTCGAATAATTGTCACATGCTATTATCATATTATATTACTCTCGAACCATATAGTCATTTCTAAAGTAATTCACTCTAGATGTAGTTAATCTCTAAAGGATACTTAATAGCAATTTGTGACCATGGTTAGTAATATATTACATAACATTCATGCTTCAACATGCAAAACATTTCGCCTCTATAACTAGATTCCCACCTCATGGGTACCCACTATAACTAGGGGTCCACATGAGAATTAGAACTTGGTATACTCCCAAGTTCACCTCTATAACTGGAGGTCCATCTCATACGTACCAATATGAGAATCATGACTTGATATTACTCACAAGTCCACATCCTTATACTACAATAGTTTACAACATCACCACCTCAACTTATGAGGATATATGACTTTATATTACTCACAAGTCTGGAGAATGACTCTTGATGTTATACATTTAACACCTTTCACACTAGAACAACAAAGAACACATTGGCAGGGGTTTGGGCAAGTGATTTGTGCAGCACCATGGAGGTTGTGCAATCTCACGTGACATTGCTCAAGTCAAAGGGAGTGTGGCGGGTGGAAAATAAACCACTTTTGAATATTTTATGCATTTTTTTGTATCGGTTGACCATATATTGTGGATATAGGTCATTAGTGGTTAAATCAGTTAGAAGTTAGTTAGAAGTGGACCTTGAATGTAAAGGCGCAAGCCTATATATAGATTAGAATTGCGATTATAAAGGGAGAATAAAGGGGTGTATGAGATGTGCATGAGAAGAGACTGAAGTAAGAGATTGAGCCTTTTGGTGATTTATGAGTGACTCTGTGGATTGATCTTTCTCTTGCTGTGGAGAAAGAAGACTGCTATTTTGGATCTGTTAGTAATATGATACGACAGATATTTAGCTTAATCAATATTGTCCTTGTTCCTCTTGCATATGCTACTATGACTTTTCCTGTCTTTATTTGCTGCATGGCTTTGTTTTATAAGGAATGCAATACCGTTGCGATGTCTTTTCCTGCATTTTCTGTTGTATAAATGATGAATGCCATATTGCTGCGATGAATAGTTGAATGATGTGATCTGTTAGATCTACAATAGAAAAGATAGATCTATGATGAATCTTGCCATATATGATAAACAGAAGAGGATAGGAGATCCTGCTGCGATCGGAATGAAATATCGCTAAGGGTAACCACATAGGAAGAAGCGTCCCTACAGCGATGAAGATGACGAGAAGACCCAGGCTACGCCTAGGGTGGCAGCAAGGTCAAACCTTGGTAGCAATGTGTCCACACCTCCACGCACTACTCCACCATCAGGAAAATATACGCAATCTACATCGACATGTCTGACGTGCCAAGCGGAATCTAGTAGTAAAGAAGCATCTGTAGGAAGAGGGTATAGGATGGAAGGAGACGATATGAAGCTACATATGTTCCATGGAAATGGCACTGATGACCCAAAACAGTATTGGTTTTTATGTGAGGCATTTTGGACTGCCAGACAAACTACCAACGAGGATGTAAAGAAAGGCCAGTTAGGGACCACCCTCTGAGGTTGCGTGCTCCATTGGTACATGAGATTCATATAGGTCCCATAGGGGACCATGGTGAACAATTTGGATAAGATTCGGAAGGGACTACTTGAAGAATTAAAGAAACCAAAATCTTAAGCACAGTACATTACAGAGCTTAAGGAAATCAAGAAATTCCCTAACGAGATGGTTTGGGACTTTGATCATAGGTTTAAGACTCTGATGGCATGGGTCAACTTCGATATGAGTTACATCCAACATAAAGAATGGTTCATTGTAGCACTGGTCCCTCATATCTGACACCAATTAATGCAGCAAAAGATCACGAAACAGAGTGAGGCTCTGGAAATTGCGATGAAGCTGGAAGCTTGACCTATTGGAGAAACTGTTGTCGGCATGAACCAAATCCAGGTGAAACTAGCGAACCGGACGATTCAACTACAGGATATCAAGAAGGAAAAAGATGAACATGATGACTTATGGTGTACTCGATGTCATGTGGATGGACACATAAAATATACTTGTCCTTCTTTTCAGAATTATCTACTCTCAAGAGTGTCGGACCCATTAAGTTATGGTAGTGTGCTGTGGTGTCGCATATGTCAAGTATATGGGCATTGACATGAATATTGTACCTACATGCAAAAAATGGTTATGAAGCCAGCAAGCTTATATTGCACCTTCTATCACTCAGTGAGGCACAAGGATAAGGACTGTTGAGCCTATGATCTGCTTCAAGAGGGGACCTATGATGCATATTTTGTGAAAGGTGAAGATCCTCACATAGTACAACAATGCCAGGTGATACAACTGCCACCTCAAGTCCAGTACACGCCACCACCACAGATGCAGTTTATTTCATCGCAACCACAGACACAGGCTACACCTCAACCACAGTTTGCATCGAGACCACAATATACTCAAACCCCACTGGCTCCACCACAACAGTATTATGTCCAAGCAGTGCACTATGTTCAGCGGCAACCGAATCCCCCACAGCCACAAATGGTGCAACCCTGGTATCAGCAGCAGGTAGCTCAACAACAATATCAACAACAAGGAGGATAACATGGAGGATTTGGATTCAGAGGAAGGGGAGGCTTTGGCCGTGGAGGAGGCTGAGTTCATGCATCAATCCAGTGTTACAACTATGGGAAATTTGGCCACTATCAGAGAGATTGTCCCCATTTGCAATGCATGTACTGCTCGGTGAATGATCATACTGCTGAAAATTGTCCTCAGTTGATTGCGCGATGGCAGGATAACAATGTTCCACTGTTACAAAATCAGAATCAGTTCCAGAATCAAATACAGAACCAGCAACAAATACAGAATCAAGGGAAGCCCCAAATTCTAGTATAAAATTAGAATATCAATTAGATTATGAACCCACTGACGAACCAGAATCCAACATCAAATCAGACTCCACCGTAGAACCAGAATCAAGGGTCGACAGTTGTGACTATTCTAGCAGAACCATGGATAGAGGATGTTGATGTCGGGATTGTTACTCGAGTAAGCATGACAACTAGAGAAGATGGACCGCGACCACAAGTCTGATTGAATGGAAACAAGAAATCATATTTTGATATCACAATTGAGAGAGATATCATTTTCAAATCTTGCGAGGAACTTGGAAGGAATATTGGTAAGACACCTATTTTTGGCATGCCTTCTGCTTTTGATTCTTCGTTAGAAGCTGGACCATCGCAGCAGGATGGTACATTACAATAGTTCTTTGAGAGTTGTTTATCCCTGGAAAAATATCTCGATGCTCTGGTTGATATTGAGAAGTTTTTGCACTGGATAGATAGAGGGTTGCTAGATTCTACAGTAAATTCTTTACAGAAGAAAAAGATAGGTAAAGAAATGCGAATGAACATCCATATTGGGGACTACGAAGTTGATTTAGTTATTCTGGATCTTGGGTTATATGTGAACATCCTAATGAAACAAACGTGGTAGAATATGGGGGATCCGAATCTTGGTTGGTCCTGAGTGCGACTGAGATTGGCTAATCATGCCAAAGTTCAACCGATCGATCATGTGTCGAATTTGGTTGTAGATGTCGAAGGTATGAGGACTCGTGCTGAATTCGATGTAATTGAAGTCATTGATGGATGGAGCTCCTATCGCATGCTACTAGGGATTGGATGGGCCAATGACAGCATGGCTGTGATAAATTTTAAGAAGCAATTGATGACATTTGAGAACCAGGATATCCGAGTCATTGCCCCAATGGATCTAAATGAAGGAAGGTGCTACATTGAACCAGTCAAACATGAAGTCATGAGAGGATGGGATCATGTTTACAATATCTCTAAGGATTACATCCATCCTACTAAAGACAAATAACTAGGTTGGTGTAGTGCTAGATCTATGTCCTCTGATTCCAATGATGAGTTGGAAAATTGGAAAAACCAACTGCATGAGGTATCAATCAAAAAGTGTGGGATAATCACATAGTCGCTGCACCATGTCGTGACTGAGATCATTGAGTTGTCGACATACGAAGGACTACCAAAACTATCTAGGTTCCTCGAGGATTTTGAAGCAAAGGTATCTGATCCTTAGTGCTTATTGGCATTAGGAGAAGCGGTGAAGGCCACTCTAGCATGTTGGTGGGCAGTTCATAAGGTGACCATTCATGAATGGGAACAATGTTGACAATTGATGACTGTGCGCTTTGGTAATATAGAGGTATATCACACTGGGACATATGATGGATAGAATATCCCTTCTATTCATCTGAGGGAATGCCAGATGTTGTGGGAATCATGACCCAAGGATGAGTGGATCCATACTTTTATTCACACATTGGATGAAATTCCATGGTCTTGGTACATATCGATCAAGCTGCGCAGAGAAATTATCACCTGGGAAGAGCTGACTATTTTCTTTGCACATACCTTTTGCTTTGCAGATGCTAACGTGGAAGTTAACAATGCATTACAGATCATTCAGGTCGTAGTATTGAAAGTGGTCCCAGTTGCATATCCTGTGGACCCACATGCGCATTACCACCTGCAATCAATGATGGAATGCTACAAACTCTCTGGAGAGCCATAAGAGGATGATGAGTTGTGCAGCCTTAATATTCCAGATGCTGAAGGAAGTCGAGATTTCATAGCACTAGATGTGCCAATAGATCCCATGACTCAACTGCTGAAAATTAGGAAAGTTAATATTGGGACGGAGGAGAATCTAAAATTTTCCAATATTGGGGACTACTGGGATGAGGAGACTATGGAAAATATCATAGATATCCTGCATGAGTTTCAATATTTGTTCTCGATGAAATTTTCAGAAATAAAGGGGATATTGGGTGACCTAGGGGAGATGAAGATCCCGTTAAAACCATATGCAAAACCAGTGCGACAAAGGACATACTGATTGAATCCACGATATAAAGAAAGGGTCAAGGTTGAACTTGATCGAATGCTAGATGCAGGGATTATCGAGCCGGTTGAAGAATCAGAATGGATAAGTCCTATGGTGGTTCAAGAAAAAAAGACTGGGGAAATATGAATCTTTGATGATATAAGGAAGCTGAATAATGCTTGCATGTATTATCCCTTTTCGATGCCATTTACGGATGAGGTTATTGAGGGAGTAGGTGGTCAAGAAATGTATTCCTTCATAGATGGATTTTCTGGGTATTACCAGATAAAAATTGCAAAGGAAGACCACCAAAAAACCACATTTGTCACTGAATGGGGTTGCTTTCTGTACACAGTAATGTCCCTCGGGATGAAGAATGCGCCTGCGGTATTCTCTCATGTTGTCATCGTTGCATTTAAATATTTTGTTCAGAAATTCCTATGAGTATATATGGATGACTAGACAGTCTATGGATTGATCAAGGATCACTTGGAAAACCTGCACTTGATTCTGGAGAGGTGTCGACAGCATCAGATTGCATTAAATTCAAAGAAGTGCATTTTCTGTGCACCATTTGGGATACTATTGGGTCATATCATTTGTAAGCAGGGGATTTTGGTTGATCCAAGGAATATTTTGCTCATTTTGGGCTTGCCCCCACCTACAAATATGAAGATGCTTCATACAACACTAGGGCATATTGGGTACTATCACAAGTTTATCCATGGTTATGCTACGATTACCGCACCCATGGAGAAACTGTTAAATAAGGATACCACATTCATATGGTGCCAGGAATGTCGAAATAGCTTCGATACATTGAAGGCCAAGATGGCTTTAGCACCCATACTTGTGTTCCCTGATTGGACCAAGGAGTTTCATGTCCATGTCAATGCCTCATCCATTGTGTTGGGAGTGGTACTCGCGCAATCAGGAGAAGGAGATATGGATCATCCGATCGCCTTTGCTAGTAGAAAGTTATTCTTTGTGGAGAAGAATTACACAACCATAGAAAGAGAGGGGTTGGCGATGGTATATGCACTGCAGAAATTCAGGCATTATCTCTTAGGCGGTCACTTCAAGATGTTCACTGACCAATCGACTTTGAAGTATCTGGTCAATAAGCCTATGTTGGGGGGGAATATATGTCGCTGGCTACTTCTCTTTCAGGAATTTGACTTTCCAATAATTGTGAAACTAGGACGCCTGAATGTTGGTCCTGATCACATGTCCTACATTGAGACCAGTGAAGAGCCCACCAATATTGATGATGGATTGTCGGATGCACAATTGTTTCGAGTTGATATCACAGATGATCATTATGCACCAATAATTCATTTCTTGGAAACCGGAGTTGCGCCGAAGGATATGAAGGCCAGTCAAAAGAAGCAGTTGGTAGTGAAGGCTTCGGACTTCTAGCTGATCGTGGGACAATTATACGATCTTGGACTTGATGAGATCCTGCGCCGGTGCGTTCTACCTCATGAAAAAGTGAAAACTCTCGAAGAATCCCATGCAAGAGTTGTGAGTGGGAATTATGGAGGAAGGGATACCTCACGCAAGGTACTACGCACTGGACTATGGTGGCCTACATTGCATAATGATGCTACAGATCACGCATGGAGCTGTGATGTCTTTCAACATGTCAAGAAACCATCACTGCAATATGAGATGTCACTTGTACCATAGATAACTTTACAAACTTTTGATAAATGGGTTGTGGAATTTGTGGGTCCAATCAACCCACCAAGGAAGCAAACCGGTGTGTGCTACATCATCATAGCAACTAACTATTTGGCAAGCTGGGCGGAGGCCACAGAAGTTGTGGATTGCACAGCTGCGACAACAACAAAGTTCATCTGTGAAAACATTGTGGCATGGTTCGACTGCCCTAAGGTATTGATGAGCAACCAGGGTAGCCACTTTATCAACCGCACAATAAAATCACTGATAGAGGAGTTGCAGGTACACCATAAGAGAAGCACCCCATATCATCCACATGAAAGTGGAACTGTAGAGGCCTTCAACAAAATATTGGAAACCATGCTAACAAAGGTATGTAATGCTAAACAGGATGACTAGGATTTAAAGACCCCTGTGGTACTATGGGCATATTGCACCACTTGCAAGAGGCTCACTGGGAAGACACCAATCAAATTGGTATATGGGAAAGAGGCGGTTATGCCTATGGAGTACATTGTTCCTAGTCTGCGCATCGTCGCAACAACCAGTATGGGAAATGAAGAGGCACTTGAGGAGTGAGAAATGTAGCTACTTCAACTGGAAGAGGACCGCTTCATTGCAAGCTTCAAGCAGCGTGTTGAGAAGGATCGACAGAAGGTGTGGCATGATCTCCACATTAAAAATAAACAATTTTCCCAAGGATATTTGGTGTTGTTATATGACAACAAGTTCATAAAGCATCCAGGTAAGTTACAAATGCATTGGTTAGGACCATATCTTGTTCATTCAATTAATTCTGGGGGTGCAGTTCAGTTGCAACATTTAGATGGACTAGTGTTACTAAAGCTTGTAAATGGTATTAGTTTGAAGCCCTATAAAACAAGGGCGAAAGGGCGCACAGTCTGAAGTGCTGCGCGAAAAAAAAACTAGCGAGAGAGTAGCTAGAGATATGTAGCAAGAGGTACAGTAGGCCCACAAAGGGGGGTCGTATTAGGTTAAAGGGTAGATGATTCAACAGATAATAGCTAGTTAGCCACGGAAAACGGTTGCGTCGAAGCAAGGGGGTGCAACCAGCAACAAGTTGTGCATTAGCAGGAGGCTACGCTGAGGGAAGAGGGTTGCGACAAGGTGGTCCACTGGACCAAGGTTGTGCAACAGGAAAATATGGTGCGTCCATAGGAGGCTATGCTACGAATATCGGGCTGTGACATGATAAAGGGACAGGGTTACCCAGGATAGACAGAATGGTTCACAGTATACGGGAGACTCCGTGATGGTGACCGGATGTCACGTTAATACTCCATAACGGCTGTCAAAGAAGGAAACGACGACATGGCTAATGTCATAAGTTATTAATAGCCAATCCGAAAGGCAGGGTGGAAAAATCGACGACATAGTTGACGTCATAATTTAATGATAGAAAATTTGAACGCCGCGATGGTAGAATAGACAGCATATTTAGCACACACATGAAGACTCTGGTGATAATGATGCACTCAAGTGAGTCATGATGGCAATTCAGTCAAAATTGGTGTTATAATCTAAGAATTGGTAGTTCTCTAAACCCCATTAGGAAGTGCTACACTGAGTGAAGTTGCTGAAGATTTGGGTTTGGTTGTTGAAGGGGCAATGCAGACCACCTTGGATACAAGGTAGTGTGTGCATGAGAATGTTGTCCCAGTAAGGGTTGATGAACAAGTTGTGAGTACTCGAGTTAGTTTAGCTGAGATAAAGGTATCTGGCGAAGTCATCCTTGGCTAGGTTTCTCCCAATTGGTCTGAGGTGTCAACTCAAACAACCAGGAGGAATCCGGGTGGGACCAGAGTTCTTGCTGCACTTGACTAATTCTATGGGAAAAGGGCACTGGGTCCTTCAGGTGGTGTCTAATGATCCCAGAAGGACCAAGTGGGCAGATGCAGGCTGAGCTTGAATGCAAGGAAGGACCAAGTGGGCAGATGCGGGCTGATCTTGAATGCAAGGAAGGGCCAAGTGGACAAATGTAGGCTGAGTTTGACGGCAAGGAAGGACCAAGTGGCTAGATGTGGGGCTCCAGACTAAGTCGTCAGACACTTTTTCAAGGGAAACCACAAATGGAGCATGATGTAGTATTCATAGAATTTATATCATGATGGCATTGCAGGTTATACAAATCCAGAAGGTTGATAAGATCTGCTGCAGTTGACGTTGAAGGAATCAGTTGTGGCTAATCTAGGAACAGTCGCATACCGATGCATATGTGATGGTTTCTACTCTTCAGGTTCGCAGAAGACACCATGGCCAGCTAATGTGGCTCAAGGAGGAGCCACAAGATAGTGTTGGGGGCTTGTTGGTAGGGGTTTGGGTAAGTGAGTTGTGCAGCACCATGGAGGTTGTGTAATCTCATGCGACACCACGCAAGTCAAAGGGAGCACAACGGGTGGAAAATAAACTGCTTTTGAATATTTTATGCATATTTTTGTATCGGTTGACCATATTTTGTGGATATAGGTTATTAGTGATTAAATCAGTTAGAAGTTAGTTAGAATTGGACCTTGAATGTAAAGGTGCAAGCCTATATATAGATTAGAATTGCAATTGTAAAGGGAGAATAAAGGGGTGTATGAGATGCGCATGAGAAGAGGCTAAAGTAAGAGATTGGGCCTTTTGGTGATTTATGAGTGACTCTGTGGATTGATCTTTCTCTTGCTATGGAGAAAGAAGACTGTTGTTTTGGATATGTTAGTAATACGATATGATGGATATTGAGCTCAATCACTATTTTCCTTGTTCCTCTTGCATATGCTTCTATGACTTTTCCTGTCTTTATTTGCTGCGATGGCTCTATTTTATGAGGAATGCAATACCGATGCGATGTATTTTCCAGTCTTTTCTTGTCTTTTCTATTATATGAATGATGAATTCCATACTGCTGCAATGAATAGTTGAATGATGCGATATGTAGATCTGTGATAGAAAAGATAGATCTGTGATGAATCCTGCCATATCTGATAAATAGTTCTGCTAGATCTGATAGTTAAGATGATAAATCTCTGATGCCCCGATCCTCCTCCTTATTGCCACAAACATGGTTCCAACATCTCTCCCTCAAACATATCAGGTGAGACTTCATCTGCTCTGAGGGTGTTTCTGGGCAGGGTAAAACCTGTCTAGGTCGGTGCTCAAGGAGATCACACTAGTTGGGCGTGGACAGAGTGGGGACCCCTGTTGACGAGGATTTGTTGGTGGGTTTTCTCCAACAGAACAATTGTAACAATGCTTAATATAATGGTCTACAATGGATTTTTGAATAATTTTGGGCATCATAATAATCCTTTGATGGGTGCATTTGTTGGGTGTTTGTACATTTTATACTAAAGATTTTTTAGACATAGTACTTGTCCCCCTCTCTATGGATTTCTCCTGTTGTCAAATATCTCCCTCCAATTTTTGTATAAGCCAGATCACATGAAGCTATGTTAACTTACTTGAAGTTGGAAGCTTCATTAGTGGCTTCAATGACGAGTTCGTTGATTATGACTACTACACATGTGTTTCCATTTTAATAAAGGTATTGAAATATTACCATTATATGTTTGATTTTTACTTTTATGCCTTATGGAGCCATCTAAGAATATCTTGATATGCTACAAATATATAATTTCTCAGACTATAGAATCAAAGGAATTTGACGTGTTAATGGATTGTGTAGAATAAAAAAGGAATCTACAGGATTATAACTTAGATAAGAATCACCATAGGGTGTCATAAATTACATTGGTGATCCATTTAGGAGAATATTTTTTCTAAGATAGCAATGTGATATTTAATAAGGTAAATCTCAAGGAAATGACACTACTTGGAAGACAATTATATTACTGACTATCAGGTTGAAATCATTCCTATTAAGTGGAAGTTTCGTGGTGTTGATAGACATGATTACCAAGGTGAAATGATACCTTTATTTACAAACCATATTAGGGAAATCATATCTCTGTAGGATATTTAGTTCAGAAGCATGAATATAAAATTAATTGCCTTGCACTCATATATTTTAAGGCATGAATAATTGAAACCCATGGAGAAAATATGTCCTTTTATGATCCCATTAACTGCACTATGAATTTTAATTGGAAGGATGATAAATATGAAAAAAAATTGTGCAAAACAACTCCTTATACTTGAATTAGATAATAGCTTAGGTAGTTGTACTGTTGTGATTTATGATGTTGGATATTTTTTTAATATTGATTAAATTAACGAGAAATGTGTGTGTTTTTCTTAGTTTATTTGATGGCTTATCGAGCAATTTTCAATTTGAAGTCATCTGAGTTAGAATCTTTAGGTATTTTTACAAGGGTTCAAATAATTTTTCATAATTGGTTGATCCATGGGTTTTGTTTCATCCTATTGGATTTCAAAGTCTTGTATCATTTACATTTCTATGTGCATGGTTTTTATAACTTGCTTGATCATATCTTATGAACTTATACAATCTATCATCCTTTGGATCCATCCATTAGATACTCAAAGGCATTTATTTATATTTTTTACCATTATAAATGACTTTGTAATTTAGGTTCCCAAATTCTTAAAAGGTGCTATCTCCATGGAAGAGTGCATGCCTTACAAACAAAAGGTTGGCGGTTTGATTCCTTCGTTCCATAATGATATTGAAATATTGGTTAAAAATGGATAAATTAGTGACCATAAAATGGTAGATAAGTGATTAAACAATGAGATACAAGTGACCAAAAATCACATATAAAATTACTAAAAATGAGAGATAAGCAACCAAAAAAATGATGAAATTCTCATATAAATGACCAAATGGAAGTTTTTGTGGCTAATTTCTAATCTTTTATCATGCAACAAAAATGTGGTCATATTTATTTTTGTCATTTATAGCTTGTCTTGTGGTCATTAATTTGTTCATATCTTTTGTCACCAATTTGGATGTATATTTGGTCATTAATTATGACAATTAATGACCCAACACATGAAGAAATTATGATCACAAGACAAGCTGTAAATGACCAAGCTAAATATGACCACTTTTTTTATCATGTGATAAGAGACCGAAAACCTTCAGAAACTGCTTCACACAAATAGATCACAGATCAACACACCAATGTTTGTCACATGGTTAAAACCCTCGAGAGGGAAACAGTCCATGGCCCTAGCCAAATAACTACTTGAAGATATTTATTATGCAAAAGAAAGAAAGTTACACGAGCTTCTCATAATCGATCAACTAGCCAAGGACCCTCTATGCTCTTTAAATAGAGATCATAGACCAATCGGGTTTTAAGCCATGGATCAATGGTAGGTATGGTCTAAGAGAAGTTGAACCGTTGGATCACTCTATGTCTAGAACATATCATGACCGTCGGATTAGAATATTTACAAATGCATACTAATGCTTACTAAAGAAAAACACTTTTACCTAATGGATATATTACACAAGTTGATCTTAACTAACTCCTAAGTGTCTAAATATCCTAACATCCCCCCTTAAGAACAACTTGGGATAGGATTGAAGGATTTACAAAAGTGACACTATTAGGAGAAGGAAGGAAGCATTAGAGCCTATCTCCCCTTAAGAACACATTCTTGAACTCCTAACATAGACCGAAGTTTAGAAAAATTTGCTTCTGTAAGAGACTTGGTGAAGATGTCTGCAACTTGATCATCTGTAGGGCAATAGAGAACTTCAATAACACTATCATGAACAAGATTTCTGATGAAGTGCATGTGTAGCTCAATGTGTTTGCTGCGCTGATGTAGAACTGGATCTTTGGCAAGCTTGATGGCACTTTGATTGTCGCACCAAAGTGGAGTAGGTTGCTACTGCTCAAATCCAAACTCTGAAAGGATCTGTCAAATCCATAAAGCTTCCTGGATGGTATTAACTACTGCTTGATATTCTGCTTCTGTTGAAGAAAGAGCAAGAGCTTGTTGTTTCTTACAAGCCCAAGTGATAGGTCCAGATCCCAGACTAAAAACATAACCTGCAGTAGACTTTCGATCATCAAGATCGCCTGCCCAATCTGAATTAGTGAAACCAACCAAAAAAGGTTTCCCCTTTGTACTGTAATGAATCCCAAACTAAATTGTACCTCGAATATATTGAAGTATTATTTTTGTTGCTTTCCAGTGACTTTCATGAGGAGTTTGCATATAACGGGCAACACGACCAACGACAAAGGAAAGGTTAGGATGGGAATGAGTCAAGTATAAAAGACTACCAACAAGCTGATGATACAAGGTGGCATCTACTTCAAGGGAAGTACAAGTGGCAGAAAGTTTGACTCCAGGATGGAAGGGAGAAGGGGGCTGGTTTACAATCTTCCATGTGGAAGCGACGAAGAAGGTCACAAGCATACTTAGACTGGGAAAGAAAGATTCCTTATTTAGTTTGCAAGACTTGGAGACCAAGAAAATAATGCAAATGTCCTAAGTCTGACATTTCAAAATTTTGCTTAAGATTGGATTTCACATGGGTCATAAGGTTAGGGTCACTACCAGTAAGGATAAGATCATCAACGTAAAGAACAAGTATGATGAGATGGTTTCCTAATTTCTTGGTATAGACATTGGGGTCAAAATGGCATCTAGAAAAGCCAGTGTCAAGGAGAAAGCTATCCATTTTGGCATACCAAGCTCTAGGAGCTTGCCTAAGGCCATATAAGGATTTCTTAAGAAGACAAATAAGGCTAGAGTTGTTCTGAACATATCCAGGAGGTTGTTCCATGTAAATTTCCTCATGCAAATCACCATGTAAAAAGGCATACTTGACATCCATTTGATGGACTTCCCAGTTATGTAAGGCTGCAAGGGAAAGAACAAGGCAGAGGGAGTTCATTTTTGCTATAGGGGTAAAGGTTTCATTGTAGTCAATCCCTTCAACTTGGGAAAAACCTTTGGCAACTAACCTTGCCTTAAGTCTTTCAACACTTCCATATGATGCATACTTAGT
>LPNX011171355.1:176839-220379 GCA_001517045.1 Pseudotsuga menziesii
TTGAATCAGGCTCGCAAGCCAAAGATGGCACACCCGCCAAGTTAGGCTCGCAGGCCAAGAGATTTTCATCAAATTTAACATCTCTTCTAATGATTATATCATGAGATTGTGGTTGAAAAATTCTATAACCTTTTACATCTTCAGAATATCCAACAAATATGCACTTTTCACTTTTAGGCTGCAATGCTTTCCGTTTTTCATCCGGAATGTGAGCCCATGCTTCACAACCAAACACACGAAAGTGACTTACATCTGGTTTAATTTTACTCCATGCTTCTTCTGGTGTTATACCCTATAAAACTTTAGTGGGTGTGCGATTAACTATGTAATTTGCACAATTTATGGCCTCAACCCAATATTGAAAACTTAGTCCCTTAGATTGGATCATACAATTAGCCATTTCTTTTAAAGTGCAGTTCTTCCTTTTAGCTACACCATTTTTTTGTGGTGTATATGGAACAATGTGTTGTTGTTGGATTCATTTTTCAGTGCAAAAAGTAGTGAACTTGTTGTTAACATATTCTCCTCCATTGTCAGATCTTAACTTAATATTTTGATGACCAGATTATTTTTCAACAAGAGCCTTGTAGGCTAAGAACATGTTAAATACTTCGCTCTTAAGTTTTAGGAAGTAAACACAAGTGCATCTAGAATATTCATCAATGAAAGTTAAGAAATATTTGAAACCAGAAAAGGAAGCAGATGGAAGAGGGCCACACAAGTCACTATGCACAAGCTCCAAGGGAATCGAGGCATGCCAAGAGGCACGTTTGTAAAAACTATCCCGATGATGTTTTTCGAGTACACAACCGGAACAAACACCATCCTTACAAGATACCAGCGGAAGACCAGTCACCATATTGTATTTACATAGTTGTTACAATGAGCGATAATTTAAGTGACCAAATCGCTCATGCCAAAGTTTGCTCAAGTTATCACTATGAGCAACAAAAACTGAAGGAAAAGGTGATGACCCAAAGTTGTTAAATTTGTACAACCTGGTAATATCATCAACAGTTCCAGTAGCAAGGATATTTTGAGGATTTTTAAAATCCTTGATTACAACTTGGTGAGGTGTAAATGTCACAGTTTTACCTTCACCTGAATGAGTAATTTGATAGACTGATAACAAATTGCAAGAAATTTTTGGAACACATAGTACATCACTGAAATGACCATTTTCTACTGGAACTTTTCTAGATCCTACAACACTTAGAGATCTATATCCACCAACAAATATTTGTTTGGTGTTACATTCATGCATAGTAGAAAACATGGTTTTATCCTTAGCCATATGATAAGATGCTCCAGAATCAATGAGCCATTCAATTGAAGTAGAAGAAGAAGATGCAGTATAAGAGTAACCAGAAGCACAAAGTGCATGTCCATGAGAGTTAGATTCTGAAGACGAATCTAGGCTGATGTGGTGCTTCTTCATTGCTGCTTCCAAAGCTACCATCTTCTTAAAACACTTAGATTCATCATGATTATCTTTCCCACAAAAATTGCAATGACTCTCAGTCTTCTTTCCTTTTTGCTTGGATCCTTTGTCATTTTTTAAAGAAGGAGATGACTGAGAGGGTTTGGGACCCTTGTTTTTTTGCTTATTATTGAGAAAATTCTGTTTCTTGGGAGGCTTGGACTTTTCTTTCTATTGGGACAATAAGGATTTTCTAGATGTATCTGCATTGTTAATTATTCCAAGATGAATGAGCTTATCTTGCTCTCTAATTAAGGAATCACAAAAGGATTCAAGGCTAGGCTCTTGATAGCTAGCTGCAGTCAAGGATTCTTTCATGGAGTAGAATGTAGATACAAAAACAGAATATGCAGGTCCAAGTTTGGAAAGAATATGATAAATACATTGTTTGTCTTCTTTCTTAATCTTGCATTCTGCACATAAGAGTCTAAGAGTTTTATAGTGTCTTGAATGCATGAAAAATCATCTGGATTCAAGGAAAGAAACTCATTCTCAAGTTGATGACCCCGAATTTCATTGTGTTTACCAAACACAGATTCCAACTTTTTCCAAGCTTTATCAGGTTTATCAATGCTAGATATGTGGAATCACAAAGTAGTAGAGATTGACATCCCAATCAATCCACGAGCCTCATCACATATATTTGCCCATTTAATTTTCTTATCATCATCAGTGGGTTCTGTTTCTTTCCCTGAGGTTATCCTAAAAAGTCCCCTACTTCGTAGAACATCTTCCATATGAGATTTCCATGAGAAATAGTTAGAACTTGTAAGTATAATATCACAAGGGGAGTCCATACTGTAAAATAATGGCTGAAAGAACAAAAACTAACTGTCTGGATGTAAAGAGCTCAAAAAAATGCTGTTTTAAAAAAAACGGCACTTAAAACGGATTCTGGATGATGAAGTTATGCTTGATCAAAGAAAATGTTGAAGATGTTCCCAATAGTGACGTGGCAGATATCAACTTGACCAACTAAAAAAAGAAGCCCCCTCTTCCCAAAATCAACCTTTGACAATCACTTTTACAATAAAGTTGTTTTGAAGTGAATCACTTTTGTAGAAGAAGCGATGTTCACTTTTACAATAATGTGACTTTTAAATAGTGCGGCAATAAATTAAAAGACTTAAGTGACTCACTTTTATTTTTATTTTTTTATGTGAGATGCACTTTTACAATAAAGTAACTTGAAAATAGAAATTGCATGCACTAAAAAGTAGCTTGATAAGACTTATCAAGGTGTAAAGCAACTTTGTACCAAGTGAGCTAAGTTTAAAAGGTACGTAAAAGTATGGAAATAGGAAGGGTTTTTTTTTTTTTAACTCTTCTCTGTCGTTTTCCGTGCTTGCTTTCTTCTCCTACAAATCACAAAAAAAAAATGAAAAACAAAAAACAAAAAAAAACAAAAAAAACTTTTTCCACATAAAATGGTTAAATCTTGGTTAGCTTACTCAGAAAGTCTACGTTTTCAAGTTTTCTCGCTATTTCTAATTTGGCATGATCGCACAAGGTGCATGGCAAAGAGCATACGTAGCCGAGAACACAAGAAAAAAAACTTTCCCTTGTTGTTTCTGATTCGCCGTGATCACGCAAGGTACACAGCAAAGAGCATACGCAGTCAGGGAAAACAACAGTCCAAAACTAAAACATAAAAGATCTAATAATAAACTGATAAAATATGAGAGATTTAAAAAAAAACAAATCCGTCACTCTAACATTATACATTCAGATTTGCCGAAATGGGTGTTTCTGGAGCAAACAGAAACGGTTTTCGGTCAAACGATAAAATTATTTCCCAATGGAAACGGTGCTTCGGACGCAATGGAATAGCTGCCACCAGCCAAAAATGCACAGAAAATATAGAACCAAAAACCATTTCAAAGTTTCGGCAACACCGATTCCAGATCTTGATCAAAACTAAAAGCGGCTCTTCATAAAAGCTCTGATACCATATTTGGGTACACAGGGTACTCCCAAAAGACCAAACACCTTTAGAAACCACTTCACACAAATAGATCACAGATCAGCACACCGATGTTTATCACGTGGTTAAAACCCTCGAGAGGGAAACAGTCCACGACCCCAGCCAAATAGCTACTTGGAGCAATTTATTATGCAAAAGAAAGAAAGTTACATGATCTTTTCATAATCGATCAACTAGCTAAGGACCCTCTATGCTCTTTAAATAGAGATCATAGACCAATCGGGTGTTAAGCCACGGATCAATGGTAGGTATAATCTAAGAGAAGTTGAACCGTCGGATCACTCTATGTCTAGAACATATCGTGACCGTCGGATTAGAATATTTACAAATGCATACTAATGCATACTAAAGAAACACACTTTTAGCTAACGGATATATTACACAAGTTGATCTTAACTAACTCCTAAGTGTATAAATATCCTAACAGAAATTAATGATCACAAGACAAGTTGTAAATGACCAAGCTAAATATGACCAAATTTTTTATTATGTGATAAGAGACCGAAAATTACCCACTAGTGATTGTCAAATCAAAAGTAATCATTTATATGCAGATTTTGGTCATTTTTTTTGTCACTTATCTCTCATTTTGTACTAGTGCACTATTTCAAATGGGAAGGGGAATAAGCATTTTGAGAGAGATAGCTAGACATTGTATAACAATTATTATTTTTAATATATTTGTGTACTTATAATTTAAAAAAAAACTAATATGTTAGGCCCAAGATGTGCTTGTGCTACAAACAATGAGAGAATTCCACTTCTATCTCTAACATTTACTACAGTGTGGCCATGAAAATATATATGGTTTTCTATGACAACAACATTATAGTACCCTTTCACCATTGCTACCAGGAACAAGCACATAAATATTAAAATAAATCTTCTCAACTATGATTAAAAAACATATTTCACTTGGTTCATAAAGGTGGTATACTACAAAGAATTGTAGAATTCAATAAATGATGTGTTGTATAAGTACTAGAATATTTCATGTCATTCCCATCAAGTCTTTGATGATTTTCTAATAATGTATAACAATTTGAACATGCTCCCAATGCCAAATATCCTACAATTTTTGTTAAGATATATAACTAAAACCAAAATTCCAAGTTCAAAACATTAGTGTGGTCTCCCACTATAGCTAATATCTCATTCATTCTCTATAATATGCACAATTAGAGATAAATTGCATGATACCATTGGTTGATATGCTTCCTTTGCAACCATATAATTCCTTATCCAATTATTTTCCTCCTTAATTAGAAGTTAGAACAATAGTATAAAACATGAAAATAAATCCATAATTAAATATGGAGGCGCCCTTTGAATGATTTAGTAAACCAAAACCCATAAACTCCTAGACAAATGACCTAAACAATAAGAACTGCATGAATATTCTGACCAATAAACACAGGTTACTTAAACCAACAAAACCAACAAGGGGCTAAAAGTAAGAGTCCAGAAACTTACTAATGGTAATAGATAAACTTTAATTAATTAGGTTCCCTCATGATAAAAAATGAACATTAAAGAGTCCATCTAGTGTTTCACTCTTTGATTTTAGTCCATTAGGTAGAAATACCTATTTGGAATACTCAATATTTTAAATCTTTGAAATATTCAAATGAAATCACATAATATCTAAGTAGAGGAAACTCCACTAGTAGAACATGGATCATATGTGAACCACATCATCTAAAATTAATCAGAACATGATCGAAATAAGCTACACTATAAAAATGAACAATATTCCTTTGACCTATACCTAGTACACAACCCTATCATTGGACTATTTCAGTGTTTGAGACTAGGTGGTTGGAGTTCATTTTTGTACATGATTACTTGTCAATCAATATGTAATATCTAAACCATTTTACCAAAAAAACAAGAAAATAAATCATCTTCACTATCCATTTACTCTGTAGCCATCCATATTACAAACTAAGTAGGAATAATATTCAATGTTGGGTCCCCATTCTTTTCATTTGTGTCATATTATTATTATTCCTAATGATTTCAAAAATCGTGGTCAGTTTTAATGCTAGCACCCCCATTTTTAATTTTTCCCTCATTTCCACCTTCATCCAACCCCTAACATCAAGCCCCCATTGTCGTTCTTCCTTATCAGTGCCTGCTTAATAAATGATTTATTAGACATTGATTCTGTACTAGTATTTCTATGGTTTGATTGTAAAAAATATTCATTTCAATGGTCCTTTTATATTTCCAACTCCAACATATTAACATTGTTATTTATACTCTAATGATATCCCATCCATATTTCTACTATTTCCTTTACCATTTTCACATGTACCTTATCAAAGTTCAAATGAATTTTGTCAACATTATTTTGGTGTCTATTCCTTCTAAAAAAGAGTCAAACATTTATTACACATAACTAAAAATTGGCTCCACTAGAGTTATTCACATTGCATCTAAGATAACATGTTTGTGTTGGTTTTGTCATGACATCTCTTGCTTCGAATTTCATTAATGAAATCCTCTTGGATCTCTTATTTTATCCTTATTGGATATAATTTCATAACCAATTTCATTCTCATACCTTCAATGTAGCCACCTTCTATTTCTCATCTTGTCATTTAGATATCCGATCATGGTCTTACTATATTTGCCATTTTTTTCATTTCCAATCACGATTCCTAGTCTATGATTTAGTGATCTATTCCTTGCATTCCATTGGAATTATTATATATTGAGAGGGGTAGGGGTGAATCACTATACTGCATAGATTATTACAATTTTACTAGTAATCAAAATTTTCACTTCAAAATTTTATGCACAAATAACAATGAACACAGTTGCCACAAAATCTGTAATATATATATATATATACAAATGATTACATCAATGGAAGGAAACAATATTCAATTGTGAGAACTAAATCACTCTAGTTTCAACTTGATATGCAAGTATCAACCTGTTGATTACAGGCACCAAATTGAAAAGACTTATATATGTGCAAGCTCCAACTTGTAGTATTCATGCACCAACCTGTTGAAGAATGAGATATCTGTTTCTCTAGATACAATTGAATGGAATAACCAACTCCCAATTATATTTACTATCACTAAATGGAAGAAGGATTCGAACCCCTGATTGTTTTACCCGCTCCAACTAGAAGTAAGCTACAACTCCCTATTTTGATTTACCAACTCCAACAAGAAGGAAGCTACGACTCCCTAATTATTTTACCAGCACCAACAGGAAGGATCTGTGACTCCCATTCCTGCCTCACTGATATGAAAGTGTTTGTGTATCAAATGAAAACTAAATGCAGCAAATACCTTGTTTGTGATTTGTGTATTTTCGATATGTGACTGCTGCAACTTTTCTGATATATTCCTTATCCTTCTATTTTCTTCATCACAACAGTCCACAATCTGTGATGGTAAAAACTTATACAACTTGAAACACTCTTCCACTTCAACGGTTGTGCAATCTATGTCATTTATAGAGTAAACATTTCACACATCCTGATTTTGGGTATCCTTCTATTTTGTGCACTTACTGTTGTTCATGTTCTTCATATATATGCAATCTAGATATGTTGTATAAACTTTTTTCTGTGATCAATGACCCATTCATACCCCAAGAATTTGAATCTTTCACAAAATATACTATGTTCAAGTATTCACTCCACAAGCTTACTTCAATGCTTCCATCTCTTACTTGTTTATAATTTTTCTAGTTCAAGAGATGTGTCCGCAAGTTGAAATTCCTTTTACTCGATGATGCCCCAACTTGCTTACTTCTTGGTCAAGCTAACCATTTTATTGGTTCTGCGTCGGTGCATGTCTTTTGGTAATTCATACTTGTGGGGTTTTTCACACTAACACCCATTAACGCAGTCACTAGGTTTGCACATATGTCCCATGCCAAGGTGGGATTTGCGCACTTCTTTACCTTCCACTTTTCTTCTCTATGTATTTCTTCAAATGGGATTTGTACATAGATATCCTCTTCTTGATGGATTTATTCTTACTTCAAGTTATCCCTCTCATATGTTTGATATCAATCTCATTTTCTTTCTTTATGAACCTAGTGGTTTATATTTTGATGTCAAACCTACATCAAGCTTGTTGGTTCATTATTTGACATCTTTATCTTTTGACACTAAACCTTCATCAAGCTTGTTCCTGCATCATTTGACATCAACGAAAACACAAAGGTTCAACAATATACCCTTTTGGAATTCATGTCAACACCAACTTACAATGAGATCTTCTTCTGTGAGAAAAAAATGCTCCCCTTGTGTTTATTCCTTTCGCTTTATTATTTTGTGCAGATCATGTCTTATGTTTCAAATCTTCATTTATTTGTCTTCATTTTCTTTGATTTTCTTTGATTCTCCTTTTTTCTTCTTTTATTATCCCTCTTTGACATCAATGGAAAAGGGATTTCATTGGTAATCAAATCCCCCTGGCATTATGCTTCTCATTTCATGTCATATATTCTACACTTTCACATGTCTTCCTCTATGTGTATGATTGCACCACAATCTACTTCTCACACATGTTACCTTCATATAATTGACTTCATATATTGATTTCTTCTATGTATAATCTTTCCATGGGATTTCACACACGGGGAAATATTATTTGATAGGCATCATTAATCATCCCGTGGTTACACATATTTCAGTTTTTCATTCACACGTGTTTGACACATTCAATGCATTTTTTCTTCCTTGAGCTATGAACTATCATGTACTCTTGAATCCTTTTATTGATTTCTCGTCATTAATGCTTCTTCAATTTCCCATTATTGGATTTGGAATGTGTGAGCTTGCAATTTCTCAATCTATTTATAGATAACTTATTCATGCATTGGAATCATCAATTTTCCAATTTCAATTTCTTCTTGTTATGATGGTCGGTTCCCTTCAACAATTTCATGTGGTCATTGATATGCTTTCTAAAATAGTGGAGTATCAACGAAAAGAGATTGTGTACCTTAGGAGCATACTTTATTGTTTGAATTCTCATACTGAAGAGACGTCTATCCAAATATGGCATGGCCAGGTGTAAATAAATGTGCGACATGCTAAGGATATTGTTGCCTTAAAGAGTAGAGAAAATCAAATTGTTGAACCAAATGAGCTTAATCTTGTGCAGTTTCTTCAAGGAACATGCAATGGACTTGCTTTTGGCATTCAGTGTTCTCTTTTGCTTAGGAAATTTATTCTTACTTTCTACATTTTTGTGTTGATTCACATGTCTTTGTTCTTGATAGTCTAATTCTGCATCGCTATCATTGTCCCTATTTTTTTTTAAAGTATATTTTCAGGCAAAGTGGCCTATTTTGCCACATTTAGAACATTTAAAGGAAAACATACCTTCATACTTTCCACACCATATTTTCATATTCCTCATGAAATTTGCTTCTTCTTCATCTAATATGTCAGATGGATCCTTTTGTTCTTTCTTTCTACATTTTTATTTTCTTGTGGCCTTAAAGGCAACTTCTTTTTTGGTGCCATTTTAAATTTTCCGTCCTCATCTCATATGCTGTGAGAATCCCATGTAATTAATCCTTCGTCAGTTCCTCTAGATTAGTTATATATTCTAAAACTGACACATTTAAATTGAACCAAGGTGGAAAGGTTCACATTATCTTCTGCATAATTAACTGTTCTTCTAGGGTTTCTCCCAGTCCTTTGATGTAACTCACAATATTGTCAACTAAGATAACGTAGGATTCAATATCCTCCTCTTATTTCATTTTTCAGTTTTTCAAATTGCATTGAGTATATATGTGGCTTATCATTTTTAATGTTTTCATTGCCCTCATAGATACTCTTCATCTTGTCCCAAATATCCTTCGTTGAGTTACATTTCATGCCTTAGTAAATTCAACATATTCCAGTCTAAAAAGTATTGCATTTCTTGCTTTTGCATTGTATTCTTATAGTCTTCTATCTCCAGGTTCAACTGGAGTTGTTTTAGGATTTGTATATCCATTAACTACTAACTTCCATATACCTACTCAGAGTTATTGTAAGTATGCCTCCATTCTAATTCTCTAGAATGTGTAATTTGATTTATTGAATTGTGGTACTCTGTTGGTGGAAAATCATTCTAGCTTGTTCATATTTTATCAAGGATCAATCTTTTAGTGGTAAAACTACTACTAAAGTTACTTGCACTCACAATTGTAGGAATTATTATATACTAAGAGGGGGTGTGAATCAATATATTGCACATATTATTGTAATTTTACAACTTTTCAAAATTTGCACTCCAAAACTTTTATGTAGAAATAACAATGAACATAGTTTCACATAAAATATGTAAATAATCATGCATTTGTGCGTGTGTGTGTGTGTGTGTGTGTTTAAGAATGATTACATCAGTGGAAGACAACAATATTCAATTATGAGCACCAACTGACTTAGGATATAACCTGATATTCAAGTATCAACCTGTTTATTACAAACACCTATCTGTAAATAATTCTATCTACGCAAGCACCAACTTCCTAAAACTTCAGGCACCAACCTGAATAGATATCTATCCCTTTTGTGAAATCTCCAACTGGTAGTATTTAGGCACCAACCCGTTGAAGACTCGGATCTTTGTTTATTTAGATGCAATTGAATATTGGAAGCACTGACTGCCAATTATATTTACTAATGCTGACTAGAAGGAAGCTACGACCCCCTAATTGTTTTACGAACTCCAACTAGAAGGAATCTATGAATCCATGTTTTGATTTACCATGTCCAATTGAAAGGAAGCCACGAATCCCAGATTTTTTCACCAGCACCAACTAGAAGGAAGTTATCACTCATTTTCCTTTCCCCTTCCTACATCCCTAATATGAAAGTGTTTGTGTATCAAATGAAAACTGAAATAAGAAATTACCTTGTCTATGATTTACATATTTCTGATATGCGACTCTTGCATCTTTTATGATCTGTGCCTTAGCCTTATGTTTTTCGCATTACAATAGTCTATGATTTGTGATAGTAAAAACTTATGTAGCTTGCAACACTCTGCCACTTCAATGGTTGTATGATGTACATTTAACCACTTTAATCGAACATCCTGATTCTGGGTAACCTTCTAATTTACGCACTTCTCGTTATTCATCTTCTTCTTATTTGTGCAATTCGACTATGATGTATAAACTTCTTATGCATTCAATGAGCCATTGATACCCAAAGAATTCAAAGCTTTCCCAAAATAGATTATCTTCAAGTCTTCACTCCATAAGCTTACTTCAATTCTTCCATCTCTTGCTTATCTATACTTTTTCTAGTTCAAGAGATGTGTCTACAAGTTGAAATTCCTATTACACAATGACGCCCCAACTTTATTACTTCTTGGTCAAGCTAACCATCGTATTTGTTCTACGTTGGTTTATATCTTTTGGTAATTCATTCTTGTGGGGTTTTGCACACTAACTCCCATTAACTTGGTGGTATTTTTGCACATGTGTCCCATGCCAAGGTGGGGTTTTTGCACTTACTAACCTTCCACTTCTCTTCTCTATGTATTTCTTCAAACTAGATTTGTACATAGAGAACTTCTTCCTAATGGATTTTTTATTACTTCAAGTTATCCATCCCATATGTTTTATATTAGCATCATTTTCTTTCTTCATTAATCTAGTGGTTGATCTTTTGATATCAAACTTGCATCAATCTTATTGGTTCATTATTTGACATATTTATCTTTTGACACTAAACCTTCATCAAGCTTGTTGGTGCATCCTTTGACATGAACGACAACACAAAGGTTCAATATGTTCAAACATCTATGAATATCGATAGATATCCCCTTGAGTTCCTTTTTCATTTTCTTGGTTAGGTTTAAAAGGAAATTTACCAACTTCAACTTATAAATCCTAATACACTACCATTACTTCTGTTCAAGTTTGCAATGAAAATATATACTCTTATATAGTCATAAAACGATTTGAAGTCACTAGTCATTGGATTGTGTTTTTGAAATCGTTTCATTGCATAAATAGGTTCTTACAAAATCCTTCGGTGAGTAGGAATATTTAAAAATGGATACAAATCATTTAGATAATATGTATAGTTGCTTGTGGGTTAACTAAAACTCAAATTTATGTTTTGAAAGCGCCAACTTTTTATGAGTTTCTAAAAATCTAAGTTTTCATGTTTTGGAATTTGAATCCATTGAAGAAATTAATTATCCCTTCCCAATACAAGTCATTCCATCTTTTTGTTAATTCTCACTAGCTCACTTAGTTAAGATGTGAGTTTCATTTTCAAGGTGACCCGAGTTCAATACCCTTAGGGGTGACTTAGTTGGGAGGAGACACAAGAAAATCCATCCATGGTAAGGATTGGTGTGGCCCAGGCAGGGTGTGATCCCCAGGTGATTTTGACAGCTTAGATACCCTTGGGTTGTGGTTTCTTAGCCAATGGTTGAAATGCACTAGAACCGAGTGACGAGTATTTAGAAAAAGCAAACAAAAAAATTCATTCCATATTTTTAGTCCAAACCATTTCGTTTCTTCTAATCTGTTGTGTCACCAATAATATTATCGCCAACTCTCACAACATGCTTCCTCTTAGTACAATGTTCTTTTTGTCACAATCACACACTAGAAATGAATTAGAAACCACCAAAACAAAATACATCAATTAACGATTGAAGCACTTGTTTACTCATGCTAGAATTCATTTGTGCATTTAACCAATAGCTTCTAACATCAAAATGAAAAGACTATGAACTTTAATCTAATATTTAGGTTGGCAAGAATGATATCCAAAAATCTCATGTTTAACTTGGTAGCATTTTCTTGCCTATAGTTTCAATATCTTCCCCATGCACATGTTTCACTAGTTATACACATGAAAGAAAGGATGTTAAATACCATACAAATTATGGTAATATTTGATAGACAACAACATTATGAAATCAATGCAAATGTCTAGATCAAGTCCCTACCAAATTTGACCTTTCACAAGGTTCGTGGATTTGATAATTCCATGCCATTAGTGCCACTTTCCTTGAAGTACATGTCAACACCCCACAAGAACAACTTGTAACTAAAAAATCCATAAAGCCTTGAAGGTTATCCTTTTAGAAAACAACTAACCATCAACAAGAGTGATTTGCAATCTTCCCATATATAAATGAATTAAAAATATAAAACTATGAATGTAAGCAAAAATTATAACGCGTTTGAGAAATGTAAAAAGAAAGCCTTTGTAATAACATAGAGAAAATAGATTTTATAATTTTTGTTTGAATGAATTTTCTTATCATAACGTTTTCCAAGGGACACAAGAGGGATTATTGGGAGTGGAGTAAGGACGAGCAGTTACATAGTATGTCCCCAGCCTCTCCTAATATTTTGAGGATGATATTGCAAAAAAAAAATCTAATCGACTCTTGATAATATCATGCAGTATATATTGATCCAACAAAAAAGAGTTGATCCAAAAAATATCTTCAAAAAGGAATCATCTAAACCCACCATTAAAATCATTAACCCGCAAATATTAAGAGAGGATCTCTATGATCTAAAAACCAAGGGTTTTAAAAGTAGATTTATTGGTGTGTGGCCATTAGGGAAATTGTATGTGCAATTTGGGAACTCCAAAGTGGTTCCAATAAATGTTTGACTGGCCATGGATATACATTGATTACCTTTGAATATGTGGAAATCAGATAGGTTTTTCATAGTGCCCCTTGGTTTTTTAAAAGATTTGGTTTTTACATAAAATACTAGGAGATTGGTTTCATACAAAATCTCACACCCATGTAATGTCTTGTAATGGATCTGAAATTTGAATTCCATATCTCCCCTAGAATCAATAACATACTAAAATATCATAAACTTTAAGTCTTCAACTACACCTTGGAAACTTTTCCACAGAGATGAATTTATTTTTCAAAGCCATCTATCGCTACAAGCTTTCAACTTCACTTTGCATTTGACAGTAAAATAGACCATTTCATTTAGGAATCAAGGGTGCAAAAAAGGGCGAGAATATCCCGCACTCCTTCACCCAATAAACCCTTGAAAGGAGATAAATGAGAGCCTCTTATGATGATTTTACATCCAACGAAAAAAACCATACAATTGTAGATTAATTAGATCATTAGCTTAGCCTATGCTTTAAAAAGAAAAGACACTACAATAAAAATACATGGAAATTATAACCCACATATATATATATATATATATATATATATATATATANCTGCATTACACACAAAACATATTTAAAAAATATATTGAGTAAAAAATAATATTTTTCTATGATTAAAAACTTATTGAAGTCCCTAATAAAACATAATCAAGTCACATTTGTATTGAGTTGTAGTTCTCCAATACTATTGTTTACGATCAGAATAACTCCATGTGCTCATAGCCATTCCTCACATTCAACAAAACCATCAAATTCATTACAACCTTTAAATGAATATTTTTCCAAAAACACTAATATTTGAGCAATAAAATCAATTGGTACTATTGGGTGGTAAGTACGGACTATGAATTTGACATATTCAATGTGCATTTTCTACTAATAAAGGTCTACACTTAATAAAGGGAAGTAAGAATGTAACATGCTAAAAGCAACATCACAACTACAAGCTGACCAGATGAGGGATAAATGAATTCAATTGGAAATATAAAAAATGCTTTTCAAATGCATACCCATCATATAGGTGCTTAAGTTTGAAGCTTCCACACATCAGTAGTTCAAGCCAATTTTTAAGTCAGTCATAGGACATGTAACTAGGCCAGATGTTCCTAGTACAATCATTTCCATATATGCTATGTTTGGGTTTGAATTTGTAGTTGTTACTTGTGCTCTAGATGCAATGTGTGTATTTTCACTTTGTTAATTGCAAGATGTTGCATTACCATTTTGAGATTCATCGGCTTCTGTATCTACTTGTTAAAATAATGTATTTTTTCTTGTTTAAGAACCATTTTGATAACTTTCTTCGCTTTCTTCACTTGAATCTTTGTTCACACTCTGTCATGTTCCCAATTTTTTGCTATGATATTTTGGCCTAAGTCATTTAGGCAATTTTATTGAACAAATATCTAGGAGGTGGCAAAGGTTGATGATTAGCATAAGTATTTTATGCTAAGGTTAAAATTGAAGATTAATGGGACAAGGTGGGCCACATGGAAGGGTAAAATTCCAAATCCAGAGTTTAAAGGGATCATTATATATATTTAGGAATTTGGATTTATCCTAAGTTTTCCTTTGTATTAAAATAAGGTAAAATTTCCTAAGGAAAATTATTTAAATTGATGTAAAAGTTGGTCCATGGTGTGAACAGGGGCCAAATGATGAA
Source organism: Pseudotsuga menziesii (assembly GCA_001517045.1). Classification (NCBI taxonomy): domain Eukaryota; kingdom Viridiplantae; phylum Streptophyta; class Pinopsida; order Pinales; family Pinaceae; genus Pseudotsuga; species Pseudotsuga menziesii. Next base: position 191,625 of record LPNX011171355.1, read on the forward strand.
TAAGGGAGGTGTATTAAATGTTGATCAAGTCAAAGGGATGCTCAAGCGGGAAATTAATGATTCCCACCACCTAATGCAAGCATTTCCTTAAAACAGGGAAGCTAATGAACCCAAATTCTAACTTAAGGACCAAATTTGAATTTGAAGGGAGAGAAGTGGTTAAAAATGGTTAAGAGGGTGCCTTGGTTTGTGTAAATGGTCAATGTTGGTTAGAAAATGGTCCAAGAGGTTGTTGTAGGGCGGATTACATGAATAAATGGTCAAGTGGTACATTGAATGTGGCCAATGTGGAAGGAATCAAGGGTTAGATTTCTCCCCCATGGTTTTTGTGCATGGTTTTGGGTCGCCCAAGGTTATGGAACATGGTTTTCACTCTCCCATATTATTGTTCCATTGTTTTGGATATATATCAAGTATAAAAGGAGAAACAAGGCACACTATAAAGCATGTTTGATGAATTATTATTGTATTGGGGTTGCTTAGGTTTCTCTTTTCTTGGGTGATGCTCCCCTTGCATACCAAGAGGGTGATGGAGGAAGGTAATCAGCCTTTCTCACTAATAATATTGCATATCTCTATTGTAAATTGTATATCCTTCCATTTTCAGTAACCATGCCTATGTTTTGATGTACTAGTTTCCTAGTAATGTTGTCAGGAAGTTCAATAATAAAGCTGTGGGTTTGATGCTTGGCATTCCTTGAGTTGTGTCACTGTTTTAACAGCCTTCACATGTTTATGCAGACTTAAATTTCATATATCAACATATATGTAATTTTCTTCAACAAATTCTATGTCTCTTTTCTATACTTTTCCATGCCTATGCTCAATGTGTTGAAATATTAACTAGCTTTCAGTTTTTGAAGCATATCTCAAGAATATGAGCTCTGCTTCGACTTATGGAAAGTGATGTAGGTAGGTGGGAAACTAAATGTCCCATCCCCATAATTTTTTCCATAATTCATGGTGCAGGTTATGTTTGGGGTGTGCTTGAAAAGTAGCTAACTAGTTGCCCTAACAAACCTAACTAGTTTTGGGTTTTTCTATCATAGATTGACTTCTGCTTATCCAATAGAAAAAATAAGACCAGATACATAAACTAGACAGAAAATTGATTTGGTCACCACGTTCATATCTTGTATTTGACCCCATTTGACTAGATTAAAATTGGATTGAAAACAAGGAAATTGTGCAGTCCCAAATTAAAAAAATTCACTCCTGAAGATGCAATTGACCAAGTCGACCTCTATTGTTTTTTTGGAAATTATTAATGTATACCCTATTATAACATATTCCATATACATGTTTCACAACCCTTCCCTAAGTTCCATATCCTCTTACCTATCTGGAAGTCAATTCCTAGTGCCTTTCTCTTTGATCTAGTTGAAAGGATCTAGTTTGCATATGCTGGTGTACCCAGAAGCATTGGAGTAGACTTCAGTAGTATATTATTTCAAAACATAAATGGTCCCAGTGTGTTGTGCAAGGGATTCTTGAGCTAGTGCATCCTCTGTTCGCCATCCTTACATTGGTGTCTTCCTTTCCCCTTTTGATTTGGTGTGCCTAGAATCTAATTTGGGTACATCATGGTGGTATCAGAGCATGTTCCTCTGCACCTGTGGAACATAATCTCTCATTTGAATATTTGGATACATGTCTTGGTATCACAATTGTCCTACTATTCCCACTTTCCTTCCTCCCACAGAAGTGGAGAATATAGAGTCTATTTGGGAAGATTTGGAAGAGCTTGTGCAAAAGGAAACACAAAGTTTGTAGACTAATTTAGGGCTTCTATCATCATTACCATACATGGAGGGAATTTTTTGTAAAAAAAGTAGCACAAGTAATCAACATTTGGAGGGGCATGAAAAGGACAAAAATCATCCTATATGTGGCAGCCATGAATATGAAGAAGCATAAGGTCCCACATTAGAAGAGGAGACCAACAAGAAATCAAAAGAACCTCTGCATAGGAAGTTGTGCATGCATTTGAGGAAGCATGTTGTGCTAGCTAGCACAAAGATTTCAAGGATCAAAGATCATACCAGAGAGATTCATGACACTTGGGACATGGATCAGAGAGCATTTAGTTATGGATGCTCAAGCCTTTCTGTAGCAACGACTGATGGTTTTTTAAGAACTTTTGAGACACTTACTGATGGGTGTCATGATGGGGTACTTACTGATGAGTACCCAGGTTCTGTAGAGGATTATGCTAATTGATTGTATGATGGAGAGGTACCTACTTATGGTTTCCAAGGAGAGACATAAATTGATGTATGCCCATTCCTCTATGTTGGTGACATAGATATTCCACTTGATGAGGCTACTGCAAGTACAAGTTCCCATGAACCTGAAGAAGATGATGTTTTTCGAGTAGAGGAAGAGTTCCCAGGATCGATCACCATCACCACATGAGCTTCATGAGGTTGATCCTATGTTGGAGGAAGAGAAGGATTCTTTCCATGAGCCTTCCCATTTTGAAGGGCCATGCATGATGAGCAGCAAAAATATTCAAGAGGCCATACACATTCTACATGAAACTCATGCATTGGTGTCGAATTCTTGCTGGAGAGTCTCTTGATTGGAAGATCCATCCTTCCTTGAAGACATGGAGCAGATTCAGAGAGAAATGAGCATCATAAAAGGTAAATTTTATCTTTTCTTTCTAAAAGGAATGATTTAATTGATATTGTTAATGTAGTACATGGGGATTACCTGCAGAATAATGAGGATATTCATAAGCTCAAAATTCAAAATGAGCAACTTCTTGAGTGGTTGCAAGATACTTGTTCTTCCTCCTATTTTTTCGATTTTCATATGGTAGATTGCTTGGAGGATTCTCGTGACATGATGGATCATGAGAAACATGGCGATTTGGATGTATTTTATGAGAGTCAAGAACTTGTTGTGGTAGAAGAGGAACTTGAATTGCCTCTTGATGATGGTTATGCACTTTTTGAAGAAGAGCATAATTCCACTACCTTGGAACCAAGCTATGAGGGAAGTTTCACACTTTTTAGGGAGGTGCATGATCCTACCCCTATGGATCCTTCACATGATGAAACTTTCACACTTTATTATCATTTGGGCAAGTTGGTTCATTCTCCTACAACCTACCCTTCCATATCTTGCAGCATACATACAAAAGAAATTTTGATGAAGGGTTTCTTTTTATTGGTGCCTTATGAGTAGTATGAGACTCCTACATTACATGATGATTCTATGATGAGTTCCCCGTGTTCTATTTTTCAGCATAAGTATCCATTGATCTCATTTTGATGACTCTCTCATACATGGATGCACCTATGATGTTCACTTGAGTCACTTGAAGACTCATGATTTTCCTTGCTCCTCGCTTATTTCATTTGATGTTGGAGGAACTTCATCCAATACTTTGGTAAAGATATATATGATTGGAGCACATTATTATTGGAAACAACATCATTTGTTATTTCTTGATGATACACATATTCATGGATACATATATGATACTCATTCTTGTTCACTATGTAATACACTTGATGGGAGAGTTCCTTCATCCATTGTTTGGGTGAAAGAACACATGACAACACTTTATGACACCTCTCACACCTCCTTGGAGAAGCATAATGGGACAGGAGACCCTCACCTATGTCATTGGATCAGATCTGATTGGTTACTTGGTTCTTGTGTACATTTGTCACATGATGGTATACTTTCTTGAATGATCCACATTGATACTCATGGCTATTTTTGTGATGGCACATTCGTGTATCTCCCTATGTTTCATGATGATCTTGTTGTATTCCATGATGACATATCTTTGTATCATGATGTATCTATGATGTATGGGAGAATGCACAGTAGAACTTGGGATCCTGGCATATCCCCCCATGATGTATTTCTTCTATTTGTTTATGTGTATTTGGGAATATTTTGCATCCCACACTTTGTATATTTGTTTCTATTAGCACTATTTATTGATAAAGTGTGCCAGCATTGGGATCTTGGAATTCATTGGAATGACAGTTTTCCACTAGTGACACTGCTACTTGGATATTTGCAGCTGAGTCAGTGGGATCCAAGCATACCTTGGTCTAATGTTTGGTTTTGGATGGCATTCCTCTTTGTTGGAGTGCAATGCAAGAAATGGGATCTTGGAATTGATTTTTTTTAGTTTAGTTGGAGCATTGGGTTTTTTGTTGCCTTGATAGAGTGAGACAACCTCCAGTTGTATTAGTTCATTTGATGGATGGACATCTTGTTTCCATGCTTGGTGTACTTGGAGTTTCCATGAGACTGTCACATCCCCTCCCCTCTCGTCATGGAGAGGGCGCGATGACTGTGTTGTTGCCATCACCGGGCATCTAGCCTCATGAACATAATCAATAATGCATTGGAAATAAAATACATATACAAATGTATAACAAATGAAAATACAATTAAAGAAAATATCATTCAATACATTCAATATGTTCATAAAAAGAAATTTTTAAAACAATACATTGCAGAAATTAAATACAAGAGAGCACTTATATTCAAAATGAGATTCCCTGAGCAACTAGCTATGTCACTACAACGTTCCACCCAACCATAGGCCAGTTGTGCTTATCAATCTCTCAGCATAATTGCCACCAAAAATAAGATTAAGGGATAAAAATTGGAGAGGTTGAGCACTTATCATCAATGGTAGTTTTCAAATATAACAAGTTACATAAAACAAATTCGAGCCATTCATGGGAGGTGTCTAGCAAGATAAATAATGAGTAATTCCTCTCATCGATGGCTTCGATGTAACCACATAGTTAATTAAGAACATATATGTACCATTAGAGGACTTGAAACATGTAGTAGACATAAATATGAGAACCTTCCACCAATGGCCTGGATTGACTCATGCACCTTGTCAAGGAATATTTGTACCATTAGAGGCCTAAATACATGTGGTAGAGATAAAATATGACTTTCTTTTATGAAAATTAATCAGTCTGTCATAGAACAATGATTTTTTCCACAGAATCATCATTCGATCTTAATATGCTAAGATCTAATGGTTAGAAATGAACCTGCGACAACAATCATAGCTATGTCACGCGTTGATTAATGGTTGCCACTTTTCTCGAGGACGGCTTGGATGCAATAGAGAATCTTACTAATGATAAATCTGAACTGTATGAGGTAAAAGAGATTTCACTTAAATTAATAAAAATTAAAGCATGCAGCAAATATAAGTGGGTTTCCTCCTCGCCAATGACCAAGATTAAAAATACATCAGGCCAAAATAAATCTCAACCATTGGAGTCTTAAATACTTGTGACTAAGTTCCAAGAAGTTATTCCCCATTTACATTTAGATTGAACAAGACAATTCTTCAAAAGAAAATATGAATCGTTTGCGTAGGAGGATCCTTGTCAATGTTGAAGTAAAATTTCTCATTTCCTGGAATAATTCGAGTCATACTTCTAAAAAATGATCTGGTCGAAAAAGAGTAATGCTAATGCCAGGATGTTTCTTGTCATGATGATAAGTTTTCCAAATCCAATATGGGATGAGTGTCTCCAAATCAACACTTTAATGATTAAAAAACGTCCCATACGGACTTCTCAAAAAAATCCTCGATGTCCCTAGAGCAACATCACAATTCATATTAAAGAAAATTTAATACTCCTTTAAAGCTTACGATGAAACAAAATTCCCCAAGAAAATTCAATTCCCTCCTCTTTCTCTTTCAAGTCAAATAGTCAAGAGTCTTGGAGAAAAAGATGCCCCCAAATTCAACTATGTCGAGGAAGTACGCAGGGGAATCAAAACCTAGTTAGTAAAGTTCAATGATCCGGGGTTTTCAAATACTATTCTAATCTTATATATATGTTGTTATTCCACCAATCTCATCACTTTGAAAAACTTGGTATCCAAAGAACTAAAGGAAATTATACAAATATAGTATACAATTGGTTTACATGGGTAAACAAGGGAAAAAAATAAGGGGTAACTTGGACCTTCTTCATGTCTCAGTTTATGTTTAAAGCCTTTACTTTGATCACTAGGATAGAGTCTGCATGCATGCCCCAAGAAATTAGACCGTACTTGGAGCTAAGCAAGGATGTTAGAAAGGAATGCTGGTTCTTATCGAAGTAATACCATTAGAGGAAATTTCAATTTAAAATGGGCCTTCCAAAAATAATACAAATTCCATGTCATCATGTATTAGCCAATAAAAATGATTTAAAATCAAAAAAAGGGAGCACCTCTTAAACATTTTTTTAATATAAATTTGGGGATAGGTATCATAAAAGAAACTACTTTTTTTGTTCGTATTTTCGACATATCTCCATGTGTTTTTACTCAAATTTCGATCCGGAGAGCTTGTTGGATGCGGAATTAAATTCCGCATCCAACGAGTATCCACTCGGCATACTTTTGACGGGCCCCGCTACCCCAAAAATAAGAAATACCTGAAAAAAATGTGATGATGATGTTATCATCACGTTTTTTCAGGTATTTCTTATTTTTGGGGTAGTGGGGACCATCAAAAGTATGCCAAGTGGGTACTCATTGGATGAAAAATTTAATTCCATATACAACGAGCTCCCTCGATCAAAATTTGAGTAAAAAAACAGGGAGATATGTCAAAAATACAAACAAAAAAGTAGTTTTTTATTTCTTCCTCCAAAATTAATAAATATTATTTTATTAATTTTCCTTAGGAGGCCCATTTTGATTTGAAATTTCCTCTAATGATTGTGATCAGGTTATATGAGAATGAATCCCCCTCCCCCCCACCCCCCAACATGATACCCAAGCTACTCACACCCGGGACCTTTGTCTTGGAACAAGTTAGACAAATAGTAGAAGCATATGAAATTCATTTTCTTAAGTCCAAGAGGAGAGGGAAGGCCACTTTCCCCATAGCTATGGGAGGATATGCCATTAATTATAAGAAGGCTATCAAAGAAGTCACAAAATATTTGAAGAAGCTGGAAATTAAATTGTATATTACCTAGAAATATTATCACAAAAGGAAGAAAGCTCTCTAACCCTCAATATCTTCAGTCTAAACTAGAATTGGAGGTATTGGACAATAAGGAAACCTATGAAGAGGTTCTAGAGGATAATTTAAGAGAAATAAAATCCCACTGAGATGATGGCTCAAGCATTTTCTAAACCCACACTAGATCCCTCTAAATCCCCTCCCTATTATACTCTCTACATACTAAAAGGAGCCTAGGTACCTTAAGAAGAAATGAAATTCCTAACAACATGGAAATAAATATGTGATGAGTACATAGAAGAAAATGATATCAATGATAGAAGAAGAAGAGGAGCTTGTTGGAGGATTAGGGTATACCTAAAAAAGGATAATGATCCCTATTTTTCTATTCTTGAAGAAAAAATGTTTGATAACTTATATGAGGAATACCATTCTAATGATGATTTAGAGAAAGATTTTGTAACATAGTCAAAGGATCAAGGATAAATGGGAGAAATTAGACCAGCATTATAGGTTTAAGGGAGCAAAAAGGAAGTTGAGGCACTCCCAACAATGGGAATTAACGTCCCCTCACCTCCCAAAAAGGTATAATAGTATCTAAAATTCTTTTCTGTCATTCTATTCATGGGATTTGACCCAAATAAAGGAATAGGGAAGGAGGGAAAAGCTATTAAATATTTGATTAAGCTTGAGTAGAGACCCAAAATATGAGGTTTAGGAGTCCAGGAAAGTGGGTCAAAACAAGAGCAACTGGTATCAATAGAAGTAGATCATGGAAATAACCTGAAGGAAATACCACCTAGGTTTAGTTAAGAGGGAGGCCAAGAAGTTGAGATACCACCCGAGTGGGAGCAAAACCAATTAAGGCAAATGCTACAACATGAAGATATTAAAGATATTCCAGAATAGGAGCACCCAGAATCAAGTAGAAAACTTTAGCAAGAATACATCAAGGAACCAAAAGAAGGATACATTTGGTCTAATGAGAGGAATTTAGAAGATTCAGTAGATGTAAGGACTAATGAACCAACTAAAACATCTAGTACAACGACTTCAATTACTATTCATTCTCCTCCAAAATATAACAAATAAGATAATGCAACTAAGACATTTACATAATTGGATGACACTCTCTTCTCACTCATGGAAGTGATTATAGAATAAGAAAGGGATATGATCGTGGAACCAACTTGAAAACATGAAACTCCTATCAACCCTAGCCATGATATTTTTGAATCTAACAAGTTTATGTATGTTATAGTGTTAGGAAATACTATGATTGATTCATCGAGCTTTAGTGTCTCAAATGTGAATGAAATCATGATCCCTATTGAATTATTGGATCGAGAACAATAGAGAAGAACAAAAATACCAATTTCTTCCATATAACAAATTCCTTGGACTCATAGGTGAAATATAGGTCAATCCCTTGGTTTGATCCTAGAGCAAATAAACTCAAGATAGTCATAATGGAGCCCCTGACCAGTAGAGCATATAGAGACCCACAACCTAATGAATGGAGGAATTCACAAAATGAAGTGGACACTACAGATTTTCCGCTTAAGGATGAGATGTCAATGGATGAAGGAAAAAAAATCTAGTGTACAACAAATATTCCAAGGCTATAGATGATTAGGACAGATACAAAAGTCAAGTTAAAGGTCTAAAAACCAAAAGCTAGTTTTTGAGCTCCAGGGTAAAAGGATTGGAGGGTGAAATTCAAAGGTTGCATAGTTTTGTAGTCAAAATAGGGCAAGGTACATAGGATTTTACTGAAATTTTAACAATACTAGCTCAAAAAGATCAAATGATCAAAGAGAAAGAGAATTCCCAAAGCTCTCAAGCCTTCCCAATAACCCTCCAAGTGATGGAAAAATATTAGCAGCTCCAAGGTGAGTTGTATTTCTTAAGAAGAGAAAATGCTTCGTTGATCACACTAAAGAATGTAAATGAATATAGAATCAATGAGTTGGAACAATTAGGATAGCAAGAGAAGACACTTATAGATAAGGACATGGTGGGGCCCTCTCAAACTCCTAAAAAAGATATGCAAGGAAAAATGAAGAAAGGAACACAATGAGAAAGTAAACAAACCATAAGCTCTTAGTAGTGAGCTATTCACAGGAAGTTGGTGAAGGAAATTCCTTATGGTTATGACCTAAGGGCATAGTCAACACTCACAATCATATTTAAGCTTAGTGAAGAGTGAGTGAAGATGCACAAAGGAGGTTCATTAATTTTCTATAGTTTTGAGAGTTTAAAGAATTTTCCAGGATCTACAACATTAGCCTTGTGCTTGTTGGAGTATTCAACCCATTTAGACACTAGCCTTAATTATTTATTTGATTTTCTAGTGCTTAGACCATTATCAGCTAACCACCTAGTGTATACTCCTAAGTATCCTGATAACTCCAAACTAGTATTTTGTCATTATTATCCTCATTATCCTCATATGCTCCCTCTTCCTTATTTCTAGGAGTTAATACACTCTCATGCATGATTTTAGGCTCACTTGAGTCAGTTCCTAGGCCTGCATTGAGTTAACTATTCTTGATTCCACCACCTGAGTTAGTATGAGATTCAACGACCACTAACATTGAACTGAACACCTCTTATGAGACCTCCATTGTTAGTTATCATCAATTAACTAGATAATATTCCTTCTTGGTCCACCTACTGTCAATTACACTTAGTTAACTGATTTTCTTTAGGAGTTATGACTAAAAAACTACGCCTAATGATGTTTTCTATGTTATCTAAGTCTACCACATGTGTGGAGTTCAACTGCCTCTTCAGGTTCACAAATTTCTCCCTTGGAGATGTATTATAAATGTAACCTTATTGGTAAATAATAATTAGATGGAATTTATACCAATTGATTTTTCTCTCTTATGTTTCTGATTCATTATTTTCTCTCCATTATTATGCTTATCTATGTGGTAATCCTTGTGAGGTTACATTTGATTCAAGATCTTCTTATGCAAATCCTTATATTTATTTCTTTCTTTCCTCATTCTTCATTCTACTGGATCATTGAAAGTATGGTGTATTACCATTTTGAGCCTCATCGGCTTCTGTAGATCGTTGTTAAAAGCATGTATTTTTTATTGTTTATGAACCATTTCGAGAATTTTCTTCGCTTTCTTCACTTGAACCTTTTCTCACACTCTCACCACTCTTTATTTTCAAATCAATTTGCACATGGTCCTTGAAAATAGATTGAATAAAATTGTAAATAAGGCTCCTAGATCTGATGATGTTTAGTCACAAACAATGATCACATTGAACGGTTAAATATTCACTAGGTTTGAGTAAAATAAAAATCTCTATCAACATTTGAAGGTACATAATTAATATCCTTCATATCCTATGCATTATGACCAAATCCCTCTCAAATTTATTGTTTAAGTTATCATATAGGCGATGTGTGATGGGAAGTCCTTTATCCAAATCCATCTTCTCCCTTAAATAAGCATACAATAATTTATAACGTCTAGGTTGGGCATTCACTGCTCTTTGATATACAATGGACTTCTTCATGAAAGGAGCATTCGACGAGCCACTAGGTACCACCACCATAGCTTCAATGTGAAAGGGTTCCTCAAAATCTCTTCTTCATAGACCAAACCCCCTTGGATATTTGATCTCATTGAAGGGGATAGAAAATATTTGTATGAGATGAAATGGTAAAGTGTGTAGAATCGAGCAAGCATGAAGAGGAATCATAATAGAAACCCTGACCGATTAACTTGTTTTAAAACAATTTCCATTACTACATTGTATGGCTTGTACTCCATTGTAGGCAAATGTGTTTGGATCTATTAACACTTGAATTAATGTATGGTAAGTGATTCGACTCTTGGAGGGTTGTAAGAGCTTGTTTGACTTGGAACAATGACAAAGATATGGACTTATCCTAGACCCAATCTTTTACAAAAATTAACTTTTCCCTATCAATAGACCTAGAACTTTTTATTTCGGTTTTAGAGCTCATCAAATAAATTTTCAAAGTGGTTTGTTAACCTCCCAAACCACCATGGTTTGAAAGAGTGTGTTTTATTAATTTGTCTTAGGCTAACTATACAAATTTTGATTAAAAATTCAATCTTAATATCATGGTTTATAAATGACGAACTTGGAAATACTTAAACTATAGAATAATGCTTTGTGAATCGATAACAACTACCTTATCGTGGGATTGAAAAATAAAACTTTGGGGTTGTTGTCGCCCTATTTTTTCTTGTAATTGTCACGTTAATATGTGCCCAACAAGAAAAAGATTAAAGACTAAAAATTGAAGAGGTTGAGCACTTTTCATCAGTGGTAACTTTCAAATATAAAAAGTTACATAAAACAGATTTGAGCCATTCACGGGAGGTATCTAGCAAGATAAATAATGAGTAATTTCTCTCGTCGATGGCTTAGATGAAACCACATAGTTAATGAAGAACATATATGGACCATAAGAGGCTTTGAAACATGTAGTAGACATAAATAGCAATTGTACCTAGGGGTGCAATAAAAGAACGTTGTGTTGCAAGTTAACCAAGGAGATGTGGACATATACAACAAGAAAGACATTTTGAAGTGTTGAACCACAAAATTTAGTTGATACAATATTTTAAAGACATTATATTCTTCACTTAATTGGCCATTACGTTATCCAAATTTCAAAAGTAATCATGAAAATTATTCTTCTCTCATTGAAATGACAATGGATTGTTAGTTTGTGTAGTTATTATGTTACAATAAAGAAACATTGCATAAATTTATGGATCTATCTACTAAATAAATAAAAATAATTCATTTATACATTTCTTAAATGTGGATCATGAATATGGATTTATAAAGAGAAACAATAAATAATTTATGGATTTATAAAGAGAAACAATAAATAATTTATTTATACATATCTTAAATGTGGATCATGAATATGGAATTCATAACATTTTGAATCTCACCAAACATGTCCAAGTTCTAATAATATAAAAAAAGAGGGTAGGTTAATGGACATCATTGGAAAATATCTCAAAAAAATATAAAGAAAAACTTAAAATTGTTGGATATATCTAGAAAAAGAAAAATTAAATTCATTATAAAATATAAGATTTATAATATTATGAAAAAATTATAATTTGATTCATATATCCTTACATTTAAGAATTTAGTAGGTCTAAAAATATAAAAGCCTATCAATTCTAATTTGTTTTTGTCAAATCGTTTCGACTATTCAAATGAATTAATATACATTTCGATCCTCTTACATTATAATGTTTTGATGCGAGTACATATATGTTAATGCAAAATAAAACATTGATATGTAGATTACAACAAGCAATTTGTAGCTTGTTGAGGAGCAGATCCTACACATGAAAAGTAGAAAAGTAATTAGGGAGAAGGGAGAATTTGGAGTTAGCTTGAAAGGATGTAAAGGAAAATGAAATAGTGGAAAAAGAGAAGTACCTACATATAGAACGTAGTTAAGGGAGCTCCAATGATTGTAGCAATGTCTCTACATTTTTCCTTACATTGACATGTGGATTATCTTGCATGTGTTTGTAACGATCATAGGAAAATGTTGGGGAGATGTGAACATCCTTAAGGGATAGGACTCTGGAAAGTGCAGTGAAGGTCAAACCTTGACGCTCCATTGTACCAATGTATATTGTAGCCTTTGGTAAAGTCATGCCTTGAGATTTATCTATTGTTAATTCCCATGCCATTTTAAGTGAGATTTGAGTACGACCCCTCCTTTGTATAGGTGGAATTGGTAGAAAAGTAGAATTGTTGGTATCTCATGCAGGACCAATGTACTTTTGGAAGTTAACAACAACAAATGTTGGAAGTTATGGACGATGATGGTTTGATTTGTAGAAAATATCAAGCACTTGTCTGAGCGATCCATTAACAAGGCCTGCTGAAACCCATAATTTTGATGTTAACATTACTCGTTGCACAGGGAAAAGAAAAACTGCACACTCTAGTTGCTCATATTCAATTTGAGAAGTAGCATTGTTGTTCATGTGCTCAGCAATAGAAAGTTCTATTGGAATTTGAAAAAACTTCAGCATGTGTAGATTATGAAGCGAAGCTAGTTGGTTGGTTGCAAATAAGCGCATGGAACCTTTGAAAGCAGATAACTCTTCCTTAGAAAGGAAGGAGTTTGTCCTGGACATGAGAAGATTCCAATTCTCTATAGTAGCTGTTGCATTTCTGATGTTGTTAAGCAGGTTCCTGAAGGTGACCTGTGATGGGTCATTTCCTTGCTCGCGAAAAATAGTTGAAAGTGTTACAACTGTGTTGAAGTTGCGCCAAAGTGCAGTACCATGGGAAGAGCCCATATACAATACAATGTCCATAACTGGTGGTAATTGTGCAAGGTCTCCCACAATAATAATTGAGCAACCACCAAAAGAGATGTTTTTATGGTGAGGGAATACTTCACAGAGATGTTCATCAATATGGGTTAAAAGTGTTGGGCCTAGGAATCTCATTTCATCAATGAGAATGTCGTGGATATGGTGAAGTTCCTCTTGGAGGTCTGAAAGTGAAGTCCCTTCCAAAGGCATGAATTTTTTTATAGGAATATGAAGGGCTTAATGGATAGTAGACGCTTGGATGTTGAATGATGCGATGCTGATAGGGGTCAGTAGCAATATTGGGGATTAACTGAAGTTTTGGTCAATGAAAGCGATTCTCTTAAAGGGGATTAATTGAAGAATTATTTTCTAATGCCTGCAGTTCCTTGCACAACCATTCTGAGTGGAGGACTTGTTAGGATGTTTACGGAGTGATTCATGACAATGGAGTGGGATTTCTTTTGAGTTGGTGACAATGTTTGAGAATTTGGTGTATCAGAGTAGGATGGTTGAGGGAGGTGGTGGTGTGAGCGATTATTTTGTATGAAGTCAATGGCAAGTTCTTACAAGATGAGGGGGATGGTCATGTCATGCCAATTATGGTTTTTGTCAAAGTCACAATGGCCAAGGATGTCAAGGTCACTTATTTGCATGTCATTGGTAGGGTGTTGTTGGGAGAGCAATTCCCATTCATCCAATTGCATGGGTTGTGGGTTTTGCAAATCATCAGAAACCATGGTGTGTTATGATAAGGAAAGGGGTTCAGCTAGTTTCCGATGAACATGCCAAGGAGTGTAGGTCAGTTTAAGTTCTTGCCAGTTTGTAACAATGGAATCATCAAAAGCACTAATGTTGAGTTGTATATTGTATAAAGGTTTGTATAGCATGAGTTCAAATCTGCAGAAATAGGGTGTATCTATGGAGGGGATTGAATAGTAACGGGGAAGAACACGGACGATGGTGGGGGGATCTCTTGGTTTCCTTTTTTATTTTTTTCAATGAGCATTGTATGACCTACATCTTGCAGCCTCAATGAGAGATATGGAATGAAGGGCGGAAGGGTGTGAAAGGTAGGCATCTATGAAGTTTGTTGATGTGAAGGATGTGGGATTGTCTAATGAAACACGTTTATAAGTTTTTCAGTTGACATTGAGGGATAAGAAAGTATGGCTACTAACCATGAGAGGTAGTTTTTGCAACATATGGCATGTTTCTTGGGCTCCAATGTCACGATCAACAAGTGTTTCTGAAAGGAATTTTTGAATAGCAACAATGGAAGGGTCAAGAAGTGATGCAGCATGGACAATTCATCGAAGCATTTGGTGAAAGCTTTCAGATTTTGTTTCTGATTTAGATGCATACTTAGCAATGTATTTTTGAATGGCATGTATGTCGAGAACTGGTTGACAATCAACATTCCCATGCCATATTGATAGGATGGAAGGGATATGGCTATTCAAACGATCATCATTGTGAGTTGGTTTGTATGCTTTTTTACCATTGGTATCAATGAACATGGAAGATGAGTTTTGTAAAGGCCATGGTGCATTATAAAAGACCCATTTTTTCGAAGGCATGTATTTGTTGTGAATTTTGTGTGTCATTGGATGCAATTGAGTAGTTCTGTATAGTCATGAAAAGGGTTTTTTTTTAGAATGTCGTCAGTAGATAACAGACATGGATCAGGCATAGCAGAGTGGGCTAAGAATGGGGGTTTTTGGTGGTTATCTTGTGTGTTCCAAGTAGAAATAAATTGATCACAGAAGTCCTTAGATTTATCAACCTTAGTAGCATTATCCCAGTCAAGCGTTTCCATATCAAGTGGATGTGGTAACCATATGAAACCGTGAATGTGTGCAGAGGCTCTACTTTTCCATTCATACCTATGCATGAAATATGTGTTAGTAAATGTGGCAAAATAATAAAAGGAAAATAGATATGTTGTTGGAAGAAGGGATAAGAAACTTTACCTATACCAAAAATCGTGTGCGTGGAAGTGTTTAACCAAGACCTCTTCACAAAATATTGTGAACCTGTAGTGCATGTAGAGCGATGCAAGATGTGGTTTGGAGATGATATTTTGTATTCTCCATTGTTGGTGCTTGCTCAAAGAAGTGGGTGGTGTCCCAGGCATGGCCGCATGTAGGTCGGGCCACTTAGTGTTGGCTGCACTCAAAGTGAAGAAAAAAGTTGGGCAACCAAGCTGGGAAATCATATCTGTTAATTCGATCCTTTATTTGTGCAGAAAGACCGTGTTCCATGGAGTGTTGCACCAAAATGCATGATTTGATCTTGTAGTTTGTCTGAAGGAGTTTTTTCCAAGCGGTTTTTGAGTTCAATGATGGTTGTGGGGAAGTTGTCTTCAATGTTTTTTTTAATAAAGATTGCTGCTATTGATTGGCTACGGCGGTAGATGATGAGATTGTAAAGGTAGTAGCGGAATAGTGGGTGGCAACCTAACCTGTTATCATAGTATCGAAGAAGGTGCAATGCATATTCGTGGAGATCAACTGATTTAAAATGTGGTTGTTTGAACATGGCAGCGCCTTGGGGGAAAAGTGATGGAATTCCATTGAGAAAAGGCCCTCTGTATTGTATTCATTGACAGGTGACAAACCTATAGGTGGCCAATCCATTGCATTTGTTGGAGATGAGGAAGGTGTTTGCAAGAAAGTTATGATTTGTTGGAACTCTGTGTCTGTATTGGGTAGAATATTATCAAAGGATGAAGTTTGCTGGGAGTTTGGCTCTAAAATGTCGGGTTGATAAGGGTGAACATCTTCAGCAAGAAAACTAGAATCAGGGGCAGTGGAGTGTGAATGTCGAGGAAAAGGGGAAACATTAGTGGGGGGAATTGGCAAACCATAATTGTAGGTTGGTCAAGCTATACATATTTATAGTATGGGTCATGTGATATCTTATATTCCAAGGATTCAAGAACATGGGATCTACTAACAATGCAATCATAGGATTGATTGTTGAAGGTTTTAGGAGTGACAACTAAAATGTCCAAGTATTCAACACGTCGAGGAAAGAACTGAGGATGGTTGAAATGTCTTGTGGAAAGCTTATTGTCTGGCCACCACATTTTTATTTTCCACCACGAGTATGGGCTACTTGAAAAATAGGGTTGACACGTGAAATGAGCATTTCTTCAACTTGTGTAAGGATGGATAGAACAAGGGGTTGTTCACCAGGGTCCATGTTGTTCCAGAGGGAGAAGCGGTGGCCATGTTTTTCTGAATAACATCTAGAATAGGTATGTTGGCCATTTAAAAAATGGAAATGAAGTCCAGGATAAGATTCTTTACAGATTGAACAAACATGGATGGATTGTAGCTTATATAGCCTTAAGCGAAAGTAGTGATGTGCTTGAGATATGTTGTTTTCATTGAAGGAATGCATGGTTTTGTTGGGTGGAGGAATGGTATTTGGGATGGTTGGAAAAGAGGTTGTTTGAGAAGTGGAAGGGTAGTCTAATGATGGAATATGGTCAATATGAACATGTGAATTTGTAACTTTGGTTTGCATGGAGGGAAGTAGGATTGTTTAGTTGTGGTCTAAAAATGGATGGGTAGGATTTGAAAGCTCGGATGTTGTAGGAGTTGGAGTGGGAACATGAGACTCTACTATATGGATGGAGAGGGCATATTTTTTTTGTTGGTAAATATGTCTCCTATGTGCATTTATGCACTCTTTGTTAGCCAAATGATAGGCATGTGCATGTTCTTTTTTGGATGGACGAGACATATCCAAAGGTAGATGAGGAACGAAGGCACCTGGATTTGATTAAGAAAACAAGAAACACCATGTTATATGTAAGACATGTAAAAGACATTGAAATTGCACTTGTTTCATGGACATTATAAAGAAACAAGATGTTATATGTAGGACATGGTAATTTTGTTTTTCGAGGTACATAAGGGATTATATGTAAGACATGTAAAGAGACTTTGAAATTACAATTTTTTCATGGACATTCTAAAGAAACAAGATGTTATATGTAGGACATGGTAATTTTTTTTCAAGGTACATAAAGGGATGGAAAGTTCTTGAAGAAAGAAAAAACATAAAATTAAATGAAAACATGGCTAGATAAATGAAGTAAATCAATCACATGTAAAGAGAAGCATTTGTTGATAAATTACATAGTAGTAGTGTGTTTTTTTTTCAATATACATTAAAAAAACATTGAAATCATTGTAAATGGAAAAAAGAACTAAATAATGTGCTGATAATAAATGTGTGTATTTGGAATATTGTATAAATGGCTACCAAAAGTAAACTTGAAGGCATAAAAGTGATTGCATTTAAATAATACGAGACATAAATAAATGTACAAGGTATATGTAGGAAAACATTTTAAGTGACTAAAAGCATTATAAGGAGGTAATTGTAGGAAGGAAAAAAATAAAGAAATGACATAGAAGTAAGATACAAATATGAAATGTATGTTTTTTGACATTTAAAGAAGAGCATGTGTTAAAATGACATATTAGAACATGAAAAAACTAATATTAACATTGATATTGCTAATATTAATGTAGAGTAGAACAATGTGACAAGAAGATAAATGCAATAATGAGAACACATGTAAATCTAAGGAAAACTTGGAAATGTTTGATAAATGAAGTAAATCAATCACATGTAAAGAGACACATTTGTTGATAAATTACATAGTAGTAGTCTGTTTTTTTTCAATGTACATTAAAAAAACATTGAAATCATTGTAAGTGTAAAAAGGAACTAAATAATGTGCCGATAATAAATGTGTGTATTTGGAATAGTGTATAAATGGCTACCAAAAGTAAACTTGAAGGCATAAAAGTGATTGCATTTAAATAATACAAGACATAAATAAATGTACAAGGTATATGTAGGAAAGCATTGTAAGTGACTGAAAGCATTGTAAGTAAGTAAATGTAGGAAGGAAAAAAATAAATAAATGACATACAAGTAAAATACAAATATGAAATGTATGGTTTTTTGACATTTAAAGAAGTGCATGTGTTAAAATGACATATTAGAACATGAAAAAACTACTATTAACATTGATATTGCTAAGATTAATGTAGAGTAGAACAAGGCGACAAGAAGATAAATGCAATAAAGAGAACACATGTAAAGCTGAGGAAAACTTGGAAATGTTTGTGTATATGTATATAAGATACGAAGTAAAAAGAAGTATATAAGAGTAGCTTCAAGTGTAAAAATTGTAGCTATAGTAATGAAGAATGGAAATTGTTTGCCTGCATGTATGGCAAAGGTTGCTAGGAAAAGTATATATAGTTAAACTATTACAAAAAAGAAGGCAATGTTTTTTTTCTAAATGCCTTCTATGCGTGCCCCATTTTGGCTATTTCAAGGAGCACTAAGTTGCTAGTTGCCACAAAGTCAACATGTTCAGAGCGCATGATGATGACCTTCAATTGAGGCTCATCTTTAAATTTTTCCATTTTAATGGAAAGTGTGAGTAGGAATTGTGTGCATTCAACCTTACAAAATATTTCCTTGATGGCAGAAGGATCAGAAGAAAGTAAGTGCAGATCCTTTGCAACGATACCAAGGAGTTCAGTGGATGCATCCTCGAACACAATGACTGCTTCAAGAGAGGTAGTGTGATCTTGAAGTTTTAGTTTCAACAAATACCTATAGTCACAATCAGACAAGTTAACCTCACATTTGCGACAATGCCAACCATTGGTAGAATTCTTGATTATTTTTTTCATACATTGTTTTGAATCAAAAATTAAAGGGCAAGCAAGGTAGTAGAAGTTGTTAGCATCAATATGGGTTATGGTAGCCTTAACGGAAACCCATTCATCTCTTTCAGAAGGATGAATGTTTTCAACTTCAAGAAGGGCTCGTTTCTTATTCATCTGGTTAGGAGAAGTTGGATATCGTGTAGTTAAGGATGGGGATGAAGTATGGAAGTCCTCCTTTTCAAACCATTGGGTGATTTGTGCTTTTCTAGTATATCTGGGTTTATGAGAACTATGGATTTGGATGTAGTTCCAACTTTCTTTCCATTAAACTCAGCTACACAACCTCCCTTGATTGAAAGCACAGGGTGGGCATTTTCAGAGCGCAAGGTAGATAGTTCTTGGCCTTCTACATGACAATGTTCTCCCCACAAAGTAACATCCATGCTAAAACCTGAGTTATCCTTTATATGGATTGTTTTTTTAATAGTTTCTGAACCATCTTTCCTATGTATAGGGGCAGTAGGGGATGTGTTTGTGCAAATGCCAATGATGTTAACAATGGAGTTGACAGGATATGACTTGATATCTTGAATAGTTTTGAAGTTGAAATGCATTTGTGGAAGTAGAATGTTTTCTAGTGGAAAATGTTGAACAATGGAGCTTGGTCACAAGAAGATTTCCCATTCATTTGTAAGATGGCTATACATATTCTTTGTTGGTTTGATAGTGCCTTTGCAAATGAGGTAGACATGGCCAGGAAGCACTTGATTATAAAAAACCTCTGCAAAATAATTAAAGCAAGTGATGTGTATTTCACCCTTGTCCTTATCAATAAATTCAAATCCAAAGACCTTCCCACGGCCTTTTTGGTTAGTGAAGTGGCAGAGGGTTGATTTATCCTAGACATGACCCATTATGGACCAATTTGAGGTGTAGGGGCTCAATACATTAATAGGGATTATTGTTTCACCAGTGGATGGTGAAACACTTTGAAGAAGTGTGCATTGTTTCTTTTGAGGTGTTTCTTGCATTAAAGAGCATGGGGAAGTTGTTTCAAGAGAAGGTGGGTGTGTTAGGATATTTAGACACTTAGGAGTTAGTTAAGATCAACTTGTGTAATATATCTATTAGGTAAAGTGTGTTTCTTTAGTATGCATTTGTAAATATTCTAACTCGACGGTCACGATATGTTCTAGACATAAAGCGATCTGACGGTTCAACTTATCTTAGATCATACCTACCATTGATCCATGGCTTAACACCCGATTGGTCCATGATCTCTATTTAAAGAGCATGGAGGGTCCTTAGCTAGTTGATTGATTATGAGAAGCTCATGTAACTTTCTTTCTTTCGCATAATAAATTGCTCCAAGTAGCTATTTAGCTGGGGCCATGGATTGTTTCCCTCTCGATGGTTTTAACCACGTGACAAACATCAGTGTATTGATCTGTGATTCATTTGTGTGAAGTGGTTTCTATAGGTGTTCGATCTTTTGGGAGTACCCTATGTACCCGAACATGGTATCAGATCGTTTATGAAGAGCCACTTTAGGTTTTGATCAAGATCTGGAACCGGTGTTGCCGAAACTTTAAAATGGTTTCTAGTTTTGGAGTTTCTATGCATTTATGGGTTGTGGGAACTATTCCATTGCATCCGAAGTTTTGTTTCCATTGAGAAATATTTTTCCTTTCATCGAAAATCGTTTTCATTTGATCCAGAAACACCCATTTTAGAAAATCTAAAGGTATAATGTTACAGTGACGGATTTGTTTTATTTTTTTTTAAATCTCTCATATTTTATCAGTTTTATTATTAGATCTTTACTGTTTTAGTCTCATACTATTGCCTTCCCTGGTTGCGTATGCTATTTTCCGTGCACCTTGCGCGATCGCGGTGAATAAAAAATAGTAAGGGAACATTTTTTTTTCTTGTATTCTCGGCTATGTATGCTCTTTGCTGTGCACCTTGTGCGACCGTGGAAAATCAGAAACAATGAGAAAACTTGAAAATGTAGACTTTTAGGGTAAGCTAACCAAGATCTAACCCCATCCATAGAGTGGAATTTTTTTTTCATTTTGTTGTGATTTACAGGAAACAAAGGCAAGCACGAAAAACGAGAGAGAACAGAAAAAAAAAAAATGCCCCTTCCTCTTTCCATTCTTTTACATACCTTTTAAACTTAGCTCACTTGGTTCAAAGTTGCTTTATTCCTTGATAAGTCTTGAGTTCAAGTCTTATCTAGTTACTTTTTAGTGCATGCAATTTCTATTTTCAAGTTACTTATTGTAAAAGTGCATCTCACTTAAATAAAATAAAATAAAAAGTGAGTCACTTAAGTCTTTTAATTTATTGCTGCACTATTTAAAAGTAACATTATTGTAAAAGTGAACATCACTTATTTTACAAAAGTGATTCACTTAAAAAGCAACTTTATTGTAAGTGATTGTCAAAGGTTCATCTTGGGAAGAAGGGGGTTCTTTTTTTAGTTGGTCAAGTTAATATCTACCACGTCACTATTGGGGAGATCTTCAACATTTTCTTTGATCAAGCATAACTTCATCATCTAGAGTTAGTTTTCAGTGCTGTTTTTTTTAAACAGCCTAATTGCTCGAGCTCTTTGCATCCAGATAGTTAGTTTCTGTTCTTTCAGCCATTATTTTACAATATGGCCGCCCCTTGTGATATTATACTTACAAGTTCTGACTATTTCTCATGGAAATATCGTATGGAGGATGTTCTACGAAGTAGGGGAGTTTTCAGAATTACCTCAGGGAAAGAAACATAACCCACTAATGATGATAAGAAAAATAAATGGGAAAATAGATGTGATGAAGCTCGTGGATTGATTGGGATGTCAATATCTACTGATTTGCGATTCCACATCTCTGGAATTGATGAACCTGATAAAGCTTGGGAAACGTTGGAATCTGTGTTTGGTAAACACAATTAAATTTAAGGTCATCAACTTGAGAATGAGTTGATTTCTTTGAATCCAAGTGATTTTTCACGCATTCTTGACTATTTACCTAAGTATAAAACTCTTAGACTCTTATGTCAAGAATGCAAGATTAAGAAAGAAGACAAATAATGTATTTATCATATTCTTTCCAAACTTGGACCTGCATATTCTATTTTTGTATCTACATTCTACTCCATGAAAGAATCCTTGACTGCAGCTAGCTATCAAGAGCCTAGTCTTGAATCCTTTTGTGATTCTTTAATTAGAGAGCAAGATAAGCTCATTCATCTTGGAATAATTAATAATGAAAATACATTTGGGAAATCCTTATTGTCCCAACAGAAAGAAAATTCCAAGCCTCCCAAGAAACATAATTTTCATAATAATAAGCCAAACAACAAGGGTCCCAAACCCTATCAGTCAACTCCTTCTTTAAAAAATAACAAAGGATCCAAGCCAAAAGGAAAGAAGACTAAGCATCATTGCAATTTTTGTGGGAAAGATAATCATGATGAATCTAAGTGTTTCAAGAATATGGCGGCCTTGGAAGCAGTAATGAAGAAGCACCACATCATCCTAGATTCATCTTCAGAATCTACCTCTCATGGACATGCACTTTGTGCTTCTAGTTACTCTTATACTGCATCTTCTTCTTCTACTTCAAATGAATGGCTCATTGATTCTGGAGCATCTTATCATATGGATAAGGATCAAGCCATCTTTTCTACTATGCATGAATGTAACAACAAAAAAATATTTGTTGGTGATGATAGATCTCTAAGTGTTGTAGGGTCTGGAACAATTCCAGTAGAAAATGGTCATTTCAGTGATGTACTATGTGTTCCAAAAATTTCCTTCAATTTGTTATCAATCTATCAAATTATGGCATTCAAGTGAAGGTAAAACTGTGACATTTACACCTCGCCAAGTTGTAATCAAGGATTTTAAAAATCCTCAAAATGTCCTTGCGACTAGAACTGTTGATGATATTACCAGGTTGTACAAATTTAACAACTTTGGGTCATCACCTTTTCCTTCAGTTTTTGTTGCTCATAGTGATAACTTGAGCAAACTTTGGCATGAGCGATTTGGTCACTTAAATTATCGCTCATTGCAACAACTATGTAAAGACAATATGATGACTGGTCTTCCGATGGTATCTTGCAAGGATGGTGTTTGTTCTAGTTGTGTACTCAGAAAACATCATCGGTATAGTTTTGAGAAATGTGCCTCTTGGCACGCCTCGGTTCCCTTGGAGCTTGTGCATAGTGACTTGTGTGGTCCTCTTCCATCTATTTTCTTTTTTGGTTTCAAATATTTCTTAACTTTCATTGATGAATACTCCAGACGCACTTGGGTTTACTTACTAAAACTTAAGAACGAAGTATTTAACATGTTCTTGGCCTACAAGGCCCTTGTTGAAAAACAATCTGGTCATCAAATTATTAAGTTAAGATCTGACAATGGAGGAGAATATGTTAACAAAAAGTTCACTACTTTCTGCATTGAACAAGGAATCCAACAACAACACGTTGTTCCATATACACCACAACAAAATGGTGTAGCTGAATGGAAAAACCGCACTTTTAAAGAAATGGCTAATTGTATGATCCAATCTAAGGGACTAAGTCTTCAATATTGGGATGAGGCCATAAATTGTGCAAATTACATAGTTAATCATACACCCACTAAATTTTTACAAGGTATAACACCAGAAGAAGCATGGAGTAAAATTAAACTAGATGTAAGTCATTTCCATGTGTTTGGTTGTGAAGCATGGGCTCACATTCCGGATGAAAAACGGAAAGCATTGCAGCCTAAAAGTGAAAAGTGCATATTTGTTGGATATTCTAAAGATGTAAAAGGTTATAGACTTCTTCAGCCACATTCCCATGATATAATCATTAGAAGAGATGTTAAATTTGATGAAAATATCTTGGCCTGCGAGCCTAACTTGGTGGTTGTGCTATATTTGGCCTGTGAGACTGATTCGATGATTGTGCCTTCTTCTTCTTCTTCTTCCAACTTCCTTGAAAGGTTTCCAACTCCAATTTCTGATGATGACAGTGAGGATGAAAATACACCTCCGCCTGCTCATGTTCCTCTAGTTGCACCAGCACCAATGCTTCCTTGATGGGTCCGTTCAACATGTGAAGCAGTTGGTGATTTTGTCGATGATCCTAGAGATCAACGTTGAACACGTTCTCAGTTTCAGCAAGCCTCTTATCTTTTGGCTCAAGTTTCTGATAATCGTCATCCAGAAACTTTTGCAGAAGCTTCAGGAAATCCAGATTGGGATACAGCTATGGATGAAGAATATCGTTCCTTAATGGCGAACGATACTTGGGATCTTGTTCCTCTTCCAAAAGGAAGAAAACTTGTCAATTGTAAATGGATCTAAAGAACTAAGTATGCATCAGATGGAAGTGTTGAAAGACTTAAGTAAAGGTTAGTTGCCAAAGGTTTTTCCCAAGTTGAAGGGATTGACTACAATGAAACCTTTCCCCTGTCACAAAAATGAACTCCATCCAATGGATGTCAAGTCTGCCTTCTGACATGGTGATTTATAGGAGGAAATTTACATGGAACAACCTCCTGGATATGTTTAGAATAACTATAGCTTTGTCTGTCGCCTTAAGAAATCTCCTAGAGCTTGGCATGCCAAAATGGATAGCTTTCTCCTTGACACTGGTTTTTCTAGATGACATTCTGACCCCAATGTCTATACCAAGAAAGTAGGAAACCATCTCATCATACTTGTTCTTTATGTTGATGATCTTATCCTTACTGGTAGTGACCCTAAAATTTTAACCCATGTGAAATCCAGTCTCAAGCAAAATTTTGAAATGTCAGACTTAGGACATTTGCATTATTTTCTTGGTCTCCAAGTCTTGAAAACCAAAGAAGGAATCTTTCTTTCCTAGTCTAAGCATGCTTGTGACCTTCTTCGTTGCTTTCACATGGAAGATTGTAAACTAGCCCCTTCTCCCTTCTAGTTTGGAGTCAAACTTTCTACCACTTGTACTTCCCTTGAAGTGGATTCCACCTTGTATCGTCAGCTTGTTGGTAGTATCTTATACTTGACTCATTCCAGTATTGACCTTTCCTTTGCCGTTGGTCGTGTTGCCCATTATATGCAAACACCTCATGAAAGTCACTGGAAAGAAACAAAAAGAATACTTCGATATATTCGAGGTACAATTCAATTTGGGATTCATTATAGTACAGGAGGGAAACCTTTGTTGGTTGGTTTCACTGATTCATATTGGGTCTGGGATCCTGATGATCGAAAGTATACTGTAGTTTATGGTTTCAGTATGGGATTTGGACCTGTCACTTGGGCTTGTAAGAAACAACAAGCTCTTGCTCTTTCTTCAGCAGAAGCAGAATATCGAGCCACAGTTAATGCTAGTCATGAATATTTATGGATTCAACAAATCCTTTCAGAGTTTGGATTCGAGCAGCAGCAGCCTACTCCAATTTGGTGCGACAATAAAAGTGCCATCAAGCTTGCCAAAGATCCAGTTCTACATCAACACAGAAAACACATTGAGCTACACATGCACTTCATCAAAAATCTTGTTCATGATCGTGTTCTTGAAATGCTCTATTTCCCTACAGATGATCAACTTGCAGACATCTTCACCAAGTCTGTTACAGAGGCGAAGTTTTCTAAACTCCGATCTATGTTAGGAGTTGAGGAATGTGTCCTTAATGGGGGATAGGCTCTAATGCCTCCTTCCTTCTCCTAATAGTGTCACTTTTGTAAATCCTTCACTCCTATCCCAAGTTGTTCTTAAGGGGGGATGCTAGGATATTTAGACACTTAGGAGTTAGTTAAGATCAACTTGTGTAATATATCCATTAGGTAAAGTGTGTTTCTTTAGTATGCATTAGTATGCATTTGTAAATATTCTAATCCGACGATCATGATATGTTCTAGACATAAAGTCATCTGACAGTTCAACTTCTCTTAGATCATACCTACCATTGATCCATGGCTTAACACCCGATTGGGCCATGATCTCTATTTAAAGAGCATGGAGGGTCCTTGGCTAGTTGATTGATTGTGAGAAGCTCATGTAACTTTCTTTCTTTTGCATAATAAATTGCTCCAAGTAGATTTTTGGCTGGGGCCATGGACTATTTCCCTCTCGAGGGTTTTAACCACGTGACAAACATCGGTGTATTGATCTGTGATTCATTTGTGTGAAGTAGTTTCTCTAGGTGTTCGGTCTTTTAGGAGTACCCTGTGTACCCAAACAGGGTGAGATATAGTGATTGGGTGGCTAATCAATGATGCGGCTCAATGATGTCAAAGTCATGTAGTAAGATAGACCTGCGCAAGGGAAAAAACAAGTAAGAAAACAAATAAATAATGATTTTACTAAATGGGGAAGAAATGAAAACATAACTTAGTATAATAAAAAATGAAGCATACATGAATTGGCAAATAATTGCACATGTCCATATCTTAAGGTGTATAATAGACCCTTGTTGAAGTATTCCTAAAGCGATGAGAGAATTGAACTTTGATGGAAGAATGGTGTGATGCATGTGTGTCCCATCAGAGATTGTTGTTCAGTATCACATGGTTGAGGTGCGAATAGATTTGACTTGTTCCACACCAAATATTTGTAGGAATGGTTGCATGTCAGAGGTTAGCGCAAGTAGTAATTCAATGGCATGTTTGGTTAAAGGGGTGGCCATTATTTGTTACCTGGGAAGAACAAGAAAATAAAAGGAAGTTAGGTGTAAGGGGAAAGTAAAAAAGGGGGGGAGTTAGGTGTTTCTAATAACTAGAAATCTTATCAGGAACAACAAGAATTTATTTCCTAAATATATAAACCATTGAAATAAATCAAGGCAATCTCAGGAATGTAGTGTGATAACCAATATTTACAAAGTGATACAATAAAGTCAATATTGAAGCATATTATTCCATGAAATGATGATTTTGTTACAACAAAGAAAAAGGAAGGGGTTTAAATAAAAAAGACATTTTTTTGTGATATAAAATTCAAAAGTGATTGGACAATGTTACCAGCTAAAATGTTTAAGGTTGAAGGTTTTGAGAGTTGTATCTAAATGACTCTTTCTTCAACTTGTGTATGGATTGATAGAACAAGGGGAAATGGACACCAAGATAAGATTCTTTACATATTGAACAAACATGGATGGATGGTAGGAGTGTAGGTGTGACTTAAATTTGTTGAGATAAAAAATAATTTAATTTTCAACAAATGTTTTAATTGATATATTATATTTATTCCAAATTAATTGGGTATACTACTTACTTCGATGGAGGCGGTTTAGTTTAGGTGGTTTACCCCTGATAATATATTTGAATAATTATACTCTTAGGTGGAGAGTTGCCATAGCATATATATAGTTTAGGATACCTAAGGAAACTTAACATGTGAGCCAAAAAAATGCCATAAGGTGCAAAAAGTGAGTGATATGTGGAAAGTTGGTTTAGTGAAAGAGTCACAACATGTAGGTTATGTTTAATTACGAGTTAGGTAGCTTGTATTTATAAAGGAAAAGAAGTGTAAAAGGTGCAACAAGTGAGTGATATGTACAAAGTTGGTTTAGTGAAAGAGTCACAACATGTAGGTTATGTTTAATTACGAGTTAGGTAGCTTGTATTTATAAAGGAAAAGAAGTGTAAAAGGTGCAACAAGTGAGTGATATGTACAAAGTTGGTTTAGTGAAAGAGTCACAACATGTAGGTTATGTTTAATTACGAGTTAGGTAGCTTGTATTTATAAAGGAAAAGAAGTGTAAAAGGTGCAACAAGTGAGTGATATGTACAAAGTTGGTTTAGTGAAAGAGTCACAACATGTAGGTTATGTTTAATTACGAGTTAGGTAGCTTGTATTTATAAAGGAAAAGAAGTGTAAAAGGTGCAACAAGTGAGTGATATGTACAAAGTTGGTTTAGTGAAAGAGTCACAACATGTAGGTTATGTTTAATTACGAGTTAGGTAGCTTGTATTTATAAAGGAAAAGAAGTGTAAAAGGTGCAACAAGTGAGTGATATGTACAAAGTTGGTTTAGTGAAAGAGTCACAACATGTAGGTTATGTTTAATTACGAGTTAGGTAGCTTGTATTTATAAAGGAAAAGAAGTGTAAAAGGTGCAACAAGTGAGTGATATGTACAAAGTTGGTTTAGTGAAAGAGTCACAACATGTAGGTTATGTTTAATTACGAGTTAGGTAGCTTGTATTTATAAAGGAAAAGAAGTGTAAAAGGTGCAACAAGTGAGTGATATGTACAAAGTTGGTTTAGTGAAAGAGTCACAACATGTAGGTTATGTTTAATTACGAGTTAGGTAGCTTGTATTTATAAAGGAAAAGAAGTGTAAAAGGTGCAACAAGTGAGTGATATGTACAAAGTTGGTTTAGTGAAAGAGTCACAACATGTAGGTTATGTTTAATTACGAGTTAGGTAGCTTGTATTTATAAAGGAAAAGAAGTGTAAAAGGTGCAACAAGTGAGTGATATGTACAAAGTTGGTTTAGTGAAAGAGTCACAAAATGTAGGTTATGTTTAATTATGAGTTAGGTAGCTTGTATTTATAAATAAAAATAAGTGTGAAATGCCTAAAAGACCTTATGACCTTCCTTTGATATGTAACTGGGCCTTCCAAAATCACAATTGATGGTGACAATGGGGTCCACACACCAATTGACTAGTGAAGGTAACAAAGAGGTAGTTCTACTGGCGATGGGGAAAATGTTCCAATCTAGAAGACTTGGCA
>LPNX011171355.1:220438-239499 GCA_001517045.1 Pseudotsuga menziesii
CCAATGACAATAGCTGACTTCAGGATTCAATTGCACCCACAATTGCTCCTTGGTGATGTCCTAAGTTTTTCCACTAAGATACCTTGCGTCAAGTGTGGATCAGTGGTTCGACCTGCACAGTCTAGTGTCGTCTCCGTACAACGAGTTGGGTGACTCGTAGGGGAGAGTAGGGAAACTATACCTCAGATTTAACCTCCTTGGGTGCGGTGCACTTCTAATCCAAGTTTTCTTTTAACAATTGTTTATAGCAGGATTTATAAAGCACCCTATAAGTCAACAATGTTATGTTTCAAAATATACCTAATGAAACAAGATTGGAGGGAATTAATGGATGCCTAGCCCAATCAATCCTACCTAACTAATTTTTTTTTTGTGACCTCATGTGGAGGATTTTGGTTGGTTAACAATTTACAAAGTTGATTTTAAGGGTCTACTTTTTATTAATGAAAGTAACAGTTAGAGTGTAAAGTAAAATTAAAGTAAATGGAAATTTTGTTATAGTGTAATATCCAAAATCTTGGTAATATTGAAACTTTATCAAATTATTTGTTATAAAACAATATAAGTCATTTAGTGTGTGCAAATGATGCAAAAACATGTGGTGCAAAAACATGTAGTGCAGTTTTAAAAAACAACATTTTAAAATTTTGACATAGCGTAGTATATTATATAAAAAAATGGATATTCATATTAATTAATTATGAAGTTATAAAGTTTTAGTTAAATTAATTTTGTATACAATAAAAAAAATTATATAGTTATTAATGTATAGTTATTATTATTGTTAATTACGTTTTTTGAAATTTAATTGGAAAAACAATATATAAATTTATATAAGTTATGATTAAAAAATAATTTAATTTTCAACAGACAAATGTTTTAATCGATATATTATATTTATTCTAAATTAATTGGGTATACTACTTATTTGGGTAGAGACGGTTTAGTTTAGGTGGTTTACCCTCAATAATATACTTGAATAATTTTACTTTTAGGTGGAGAGTTGCCATAGCATATATATAGTTTAGATTACTTAAGGAAACTTATTTTTTTTTCTTTTTCAGATGGGTCACTACCCGAGCAGATGTAAGTTATAAAGTTTTGACATAGTGTAGCATATTATATAAAAAAAGTGGATCTTCATATTAATTATTTATGAAGTTATAAAGTTTTAGTTAAATTAATTTTGTTTATAATAAAAAAATTATTTTAATTGTTTTAAGAAATAAAAATATATACATATTAAAGTATAGTTATTATTATTGTTGATTAATTATTTTGAAATTTAATTGGAAAAACAATGTATAAATTTACGTAAGTTATTATTAAAAAATAAAGTAATTTTCAACCAATGTTTTAATTGATATATTATATTTATTTAATATGTTTTTAGGAATTATTATAGAGTAAATTTTTTTTATATAAATAATAATCATATAACAAAAATTCTAAACCTTACAAGAAAACAAAATGATCAATATTAAATTTTATATCTTTTTGTAAAGTTTAAAAAAGAAAGAATGACTACTTATTAAAAATTTGAAATGTTAAAAATATTTTATAAATCATACTTTTAATTATTAAATTTGTATTTTTTAATATCAGGATAAAAAATAAAAGAATTACAAAATTAGAAATAAGAAAATTTTGAACTATTACAATTTTTTTATAGATCATAATTGTACTTATAAATTTTATTTTTTAATATTAAGATAAAAAAAATAGATTGAATCATAAGTTACTAAAAATATAAAGTAAATAAAAAAATTTATATCCTTTTATAACGTAAAAGAAATAAAGCTACCATATATCCATCATAAAAATTTATTTATTTTCATAAATAAAATCATAACCACCATTCATTCATTTCCACCATATTGAAATTGAAGTTGGTTGAATATTTAGTCTAGTTCATCTTATTTGTTTCTTGATTAATCTAGATTAAAAACATATGTTATGAAAATAGTAAATCCAAATGCTTTAAATGTAGAATTACTTTTCAGAAGTAAGTATATTTTAACGACTTACTTGTAAAAAAACACATAAATGGGGTTCCCACACAATTTGATTTGACATATAAAATAAGGAGGTGTCTTCACGTGTTTTCTATTGTTGATGTACTATGTATATTTTTTAAGAATATATACTATGAGATGCATGCATGCACGTGAGATTATTTGATAACATCATAATGCCAAGTGAAAGTAATAAACATAGGTAAGGATTTTGATAAAATAAAAGTATACCTTACACCTTGCACACCTTTGTTTTTGGACTTTGCAACACTACTTTATGCACTTGTATGAGCACCTGCAATATGTCATTATGTCCTTTATGATGCATAGAAAATTTATGATAAAACTAAAATATATATATATATATCTCCAATGCAACACTACCAATTAATATGTAAAGGAGAATTGAATTGGAAAAATGTATTATTGAATATAATTAAGTTATTGCATATAATATTTTGTGTGTGTATGTGCTAATAAATATCATTATATTGTTTCTTTTAACGTTGTAAGAGTTGTTTATATTGTTTAATGTATATACCAATAGGAATTTACCTATACCTAATTAGCATCCACGAAAACAACAATTAAAATATGTAAAGTAAATTTTGTAAATGAATTTGGTTTAAACAATATTATACAGAGAATGGAACACAACAGTTAGGCCCGACGTCTAGAATATGCCTAGCAACAAAAGAAAAGATGCTTCTGCATGCTACTGCCCACCACCTCAAGTATGCTCATAGGAACCCCACAAGCAGTTTATATAGATAAACTATGTTTTTCATTCCCTCTTATCAGCCAGCCAAGCAACCTGTTTATCTTCTTTTTCAAACTACCTACGTTCCATAGTGTCAAGGAATGTGCTGAAAGGCATGTGGTTTTTAAGTTCCAGAAATTACATCTATAAAGATTGATAGTAAGGTGTTGACCTTTGACCTCTAGTATGAAAACTAATCTTAATCTGGACTCTGGAGTAGATCAAAGAAGAATGCCGAGACATTAAACAAAGAATTTAGGAACCTGTCAAGCTTCCTCTAGATAGAAGATGATGCCACTATGATGTCTAGAGAATGTGATGAGAAGGAAGGTTGGGTCGCCTTCGAGGAAGGTCTTTTTGTGTAGGTATACTTTTGGTTTTGTAGTAGTTGTTGCAAAAAAGGTAGTTGCGAGACATTTAGTCCTGGAAGAGGAAATCATTATTTTGGTTTAATAGATGCATTATAGAAAGGGCACATAACCTCCATTCAAATATTCAGACTTTAACTTGATTAATACAAGTTTTCACTAAAAAAAAGGAAAATAAATGATTTAGTGGTAAATAATCTCTTCTTTTGACAGTCACCTTAAACCATTAATTGAGACAAACTATAAGTAGAAGACAAATTAACATAAACTGTAAACATAATCAAATCTGCATTGCTACTTTTATTGAGTTGAAATGGAAAACATTAGAGATTTCAAAAATACGTATTTTCTTAAAAGATCAAATTACTCATTTATAATATGTCATACACTAAATATAGCTTATATTGACAATTTACGTGTTAAACTATTTAACCAATAATAAACATAAGATAGAATTTTGTAATACATAACATTTGGCAGTCCCTGGGCTAGGTGTCTATGATATTGAAAGAGGAAATCCACAACATTTGGCAGTCCCTAGGCTGGGTGTCTACGATATTGAAAGACGAAATCCATAACATTTGGCAGTGTCTAGGCTAGGCGTCTGTGATTCATGTAATAATCATGTTATTAGTTATGATTAAGTATTAATTTTAGTTTCTTCACTCATACTAAAACATGGGGTCAGCGATGCAGTATCTGCAAACTAAAGGGTTGTGCCTCATGCCTTTATCAATTACAATGACAATATCTGGCAGATCAACCATGCAACCTAACTCCCTTGTGAGAAGCCCTAGCCCTTGTGCATCGAATCGCATTATCAACTCAACACATCCCGCCAGCAAGAGAAAAAGCAGGAGTAAGTAGGGAACAACATGATAGGCAGTCAAATCCCACGAGGGGCCACTTCATGCAGTAACGCACTTACTTGGACTAACAAAATTTATTATGATTAAAATGATGAGCATCGTATTGTGGCTCACGATATTGAAAGACAAAATCCATACCATTTGGCAGTCCCTGGGCTAGGTGTCTGTGATTCAATATCAGATCGATTTCAAAGTTTATAATGTGTTGGTTTTACGTTAACCAACTCAAAGACAATGTAGTTACCTTAGCTCTTAACACAATGTAGATCCATGCATCCATAGCATGTGGAAAGAAGGGCTTTAAATCGCATTCTGCCACAGTTGTTTTTTTTGAAAAATTGTGCTTCTGCATTGACACGTTACTTCATGTTATCGCTAGGTGGCCTGCATCTGGTAAAGACTAACCTCTATGCACTTGGTTAGAAAGGAAGAACGATTTGTATCTAACGTTGTGACATGGGATGACTAGGGTTGTGCACGATAGGTTTAGATCAGAAGAATCGGGTACCACTGAAGCTAGAAATAGTGTAGAACGCATGAATAATCTAGATTTTCACACTGGATTATCAAGAGTGTGGGGATACAGGACTGCAACTCACATGCTTAGATTTGGAAACTGAAAGTTGTTACTGTTCTAAAAAATTGAAGGAAGGATACTTTTGGAGGGAATCCAGACAAGCAATACTATTCGGAGTGAAATTATTATGTTTATAACTGAACTGTTGTGAATGTTGAAGTTAATTTGCAAAGCTAAAGTTGAGGCCTGTGATGCTAAACCAAGTAGGCAGTAGCCGAGATGGCTAAGAGAGGTCACTAAGAGCTCTTCGACCAAGTTTCTTTTATTTCACCAGGCCACAAGCTAAACCAGACCTGAATTGAAGTGCTATAGGTTCGACCTACATTAATGGTCACTGGAGACAGAATTCATAAAAATGGTAGCTATAGAAAAATATATGAACAGATCTAATAGAACGCAGTCTAATGAACGTGAAGTCCCTCAATGGAGCAGTCCAATGAAGAATTCAAGGCCTCTACATGTGTCGGGGAGCGCAACAGAGCGCAACAGAAATATTCTAGCAAGATGAATCACAAGTAAATATAAATTTGTTGTTCACAGATAAATATAAATTCTTTGTTCACAGGTAAATAGGTTAATATCGCCATATGAATATATATATATATATATATATATAATTTATGGTACATTGAAACAATTATTCTTCCCCAAGCTGGTATAATAAGTCTGGCATGATGAAGTTCTGACGAAAGAATGAAAAATAGTGAAGAAATCGGCAGAAGAAAGATCATATTTGATATTGAATTTTTTTTTTCATGGAATGGAAGACTTTTCTTGTCAATGTAAATACTTTTTTTAGTGATATAGATTTCGTTTCAGTTGGTTTAGATGCTGTCTATAGGCCTTGAGTTGCTCTATTTTTTACAATGAAATGATTTTACTTGTTGTAAACCGAACAGTAAACTCATGTTATAATAGAACCGACTTGTTATAAAACAATATAGCAAGCCAAGCTGGAAAGAATACCTGATAACACTGCTTCCTCTAATTCTTTAGTAGACCTTTCCAGGTTAATGTCTTCAATGGCAAGAATAAACTTTCCCCCTGTTGTTACAGTCACCTTTTCTATTCTTTCACAAACAACATCACATTGTAGTTATGATGGAGCACAAAATCTGTCTTTCACAATGACATAATTATATATATAATGAATGACTCGAAGAAATACAACATACAAGGATAGAAATACAAGCCATAGAAATTCCATGAATAACTACAATATACAAGCCATAGAAATTTCATGAATAACTACAATATAGCTAGGCTCGGTTGGAAAGTATTACCTCAGAAGACTGGCATATGCATATGCAGAGTGATGGCCGAATTAAGCATCCCAATAATGAATATATATGGCCATATTAAGCATCCCAATAATGAATATATAAGCATGCAAAACTGATTTAAACATAGTTGGTCGGTCTACCTTACATTCAATGCAGGTTGGTGCATTCATATAAATGCTTGGATAAGTATTAGTCTTGTGTGTATTTCTCTTGCGTGTAAGAGAGAAGGTGAGAGTTTGAATGGCCATCCTTTCAATTCATAGAAATTCCAGGTAGCAGATGAATATCAATGAGGTAGAAGATCAAGCAGATCAAGATCAACAAGGAAGATGACCCCAATCGTCGGACGAAAGCATCCTACAAATTAAATTCAAGGAGTCGACTCCCACTTGTTGAAACGCCTTACGGCATAACTAGCAATTGTACCTAGGGGTGAAAAAAAAGAATGTTGTGTTGCAAGCTAAGAAAGGAGATGTGGACATATACGACAATAAATACAATTTGAAGTGTTGAACCACAAATTTTAGTTAATAAAATCTTATGGTTGATACAATATTTTAAAGAAATTATATTCTTCACATAATTGGCCATTACATTATCCGGATTTCAAAAGTAATCATGAAAATTATTCTTCTCTCATTGAAATGACAATGGATTGTTAGTTTGTGTAGTTCTTGTGTTACAATCAAGAAACATTGCATAAATTTATGGATCTATCTACTAAATAAATAAAAATAATTCATTTATACATTTTTTAAATGTGGATCATGAATATGGATTTATAAAGAGAAACAATAAATAATTTATGGATTTATAAAGAGAAACAATAAATAAGTTATTTATACATATCTTAAATGTGGATCATGAATATGGAATTCATAACATTTTGAATCTCACCAAACATGTCCAAATTCTAATAATATAAAAAAAGAGGGTAGGTTAATGGACATCATTGGAAACTATATCAAAAAAATATAAAGAAAAACTTAAAATTGTTGGATATATCTAGAAGGAGATAAATTAAATTCGTAATAAAATATAAGATTTCTAATATTATGAAAAAATTATAATTTGATTCATATATCCTTACATTTAAGAATTTAGTAGGTCTAAAAATATAAAAGCCAAGCAATTCTAATTTGGTTTTGTCAAAATGTTTTGACTATTCAAATGAATTCATATACATTTTGATCGTCTTACATTATAATGTTTCGATGTGAGTACATATATGTTAAAGCAAAATAGAAAACTGATATGTTAATTACAACAAGCAATTTGTAGCTTGTTGAGGAGCAGATCCTACATATGAAAAGTAGAAAAGTAGTTAGGAAGAAGGGAGAATTTGGAGTTAACTTGAAAGGATGTAAAGGAAAATGAAATAGCGGAAAAAGAGAAGTACCTACATATAGAACATAGTTAAGGGAGCTCCAATGATTGTAGCAATGTGTCTGCATTTTTCCTTACATTAAGATGTGGATTATCTTACATATGTTTGTAGCAATCATAGGAAAATACTAGGGAGATGTGAAGATCGTTAAGGGACGGGACTCTAGAAAGTGCAATGAAGGTCAAACCTTGACGCTCCAATGTACCAATGTCTATTGTAGCCTTTGGTAATGTCATTCCTTGAGATTTATGTATTGTCAATGCCCATGCCATTTTATGTGGGATTTGAGTACGACCGCCCCCCTCTTTGTATAGGTGGAATTGGTAGAGAAGTAGGATTGTTGGTATCCCATGTAGGACCTATGTACTTTTGGAAGTTAACAACAACAAATGTTGGAAGTTGTGGAGGATTATGGTTTGATTTGTATAAAATATCAACCACTTGTTTGAGCGATCCATTAACTAGGCCTGCTGAAACCCATAGTTTTGATGTTAACATTACTTGCTGCCAAGGGTGAAGAAACACTGCACACTCTAGTTGCTCATCTTCAATTTGAGAAGTAGCATTGTTGTTTATGTGCTCAGCAATAGAAAGTGCTATTGGAATTTGCAAAGACTTCATCATGTGTATATTATGAAGTGAAGCTAGTTGGTTGGTTGTAAATGAGTGCATGGAACGTTTGAAAGCAGATAACTCATCCTTAGAAAGGAAGGAGTTTGTCCTGGACATGAAAAGCTTCCAATCCTCTATAGTAGTTGTTGCATTTCTGATGTTGTTAAGAGGGTTCATGAAGGTGACCTTGATGGGTCATTTCCTTACTAGTGAAAAACAGTTGAAAGTGTTACAACTGTGTTGAAGTTGCACCAAAGTGCAGTACCATGGGAAGAGCCTGCATACAATGGAATGTCCATAACTGGTGGTAATTGGGAAAGGTCTCCCATAAGAATAATTGAGAAACCACCAAAGGAGATGTTTTTATGGTGAGGGAATTCTTCACGGAGACGTTCATCAATCTGGGTTAAAAGTGTTGGGCCTAGGAAGCTCATTTCATCAATGAGAATGTAGTGGATATGGTGAAGTTCCTCTTGGAGGTTTGAAAGTGAATTCCCTTCCGAAAACATGAAATTTTTTATAGGAATATGAAGGGTTGAATGGATAGTATACGCTTGGATGTTGAATGCTGTGATACTGGTAAGGGCCAGTAGCAATATTGGGGATTGACTAAATTTTTTGGTCAATGAAAGGGATTCTCTTATGTAATGAATGAAGAATGATTTTCCAGTGCCAACAGTTCCTTACACAACCATTTTGAGTGGAGGATTTGTTAGGATATTTGCAAAGTGATTCATGACAATGGAGTGGGCTTTCATTTGTGTTGGGGACAATGTTTGAGAATTTGGTGATAGTAGGATGGTTGAGGGAGGTGGTGGTGTGAGCGATTATTTTGTATGAAGTCAATGGCAAGTTCTTGCAAGATGAGGGGGATGGTCGTATCATGCCAATTATGGTTTTTTTCAAAGTCACAACGACCAAGGATGTCAAGGTCACTTATTTGCATGTCATTGGTAGGGTGTAGTTGGGAGAGCAATTCCCATTCATCCAATTGCATGGGTTGTGGGTTTTGCAAATCATCAGAAAGCATGGTGTGTTTTGATAAGGAAAGGGGTTCAACTGGTTTCCGATGAACATGCCAAGGAGTGTAGCTTAATTTAAGTTCTTGCCAGTTTGTAACAATGGCATTGTCGAAAGCCCAAATGTCGAGTTGTATACTGTGGAAAGGTTTGTATAGCATGAGTTCAGAACTGCAGAAATCAATGAACAAGGGTGTATCTATGGAGGGGATTGAATAGTAACAGGGAAGAACATAGACGATGGAAGGGGGATCTCTTGGTTTCCATTTTTATTTTTTTCGATGAGCAATATATGACCAAGATCTTGCAACCTCAATGAGAGATATGGAATGAAGAGCGGAAGGGCATGAAAGGTAGGCATCTATGAAGTTTGTTGATGTGAAGGATGTGGGATTTTCTAATGAAACACGTTTATATGTTTTTTGGTTGACATTGAGGGATAAGAAAGTATGGCTACTAACTATGAGAGGTAGTTTTTGCAACTTATGGCATGTTTCTTGGGCTCCAATGTCATGATCAACAAGTGTTTCTGAAAGAAATTTTTGAATAGCAATAATGGAAGGGTCAAGAAGTGATCCAGCATGGACAATTCGTTGAAGCATTTGATAAAAGCTTTCAGATTTTGTTTCTGATTTAGATGCATACTTAGAAATGTATTTTTGATCGGCATGTATGTCAAGAACTGGTTAACAATCAACATTCCCACTCCATATTGATATTATGGAAGGGATATGGCTATTCAAACGATCATCATTGCAAGCCAGTTTGTATGTTTTTTTGTCATTGGTATCAATGAACATGGAAGATGAGTTTTGTAAAGGCCATGGTGCATTATAATGACATGTGTAGGAAGACCCCTTTTTTCGGAGGCATGTATTTGTTGTGCATTTTGTGTGTCTTTGAATGCAATTGAGTAGTTATGTATAGTCATGAAAAGGGTTGTTTTTTAGAATGTCATCAATAGGATCAGGCATAGCAAAGTGGCGTAAGAAGGGGGCTTGTTGGTGGTTATCTCCTGTGTTCCAAGTAGAAAGAAATTGATCAAAGAAGTCCTTAGCTTTATCAACCTCTGGAGCATTCTCCCAGTCAAGTGTTTCCATACCAAGTGCATTTGGTAACCATATGAAACCGTGAATATGTGCAGAGCCTCTACATTTCCATTCATACCTATGCATGCAATATGTGTTAGTAATATGTAGAAAAATAATAAAAGGAAAATAGATATGTTGTTGGAAGAAGGGATAAGAAACTTTACATATACCAAAAATCATGTGCATGGAGGTGTTTAACCAAGACCTCTTCACAAAATATTGTGAACTTGTGGTGCATGTAGAGCAATGCAGGATGTGGGTTGGAGATGATATTTTGTATTCTCCATTGTTGGTGCTTGCTCAAAGAAGTGGGTGGTGTCCTAGGCATGACCGCATGTAGGTCAAGCCATTTAGTGTTGGTCGCACTCAAAGTGAATAAAAAAGTTGGGAAACCAAGCTGGGAAATCATATCTGTCAATTCGTTCCTTGATTTGTGCCAGAAAACCATGTTCCACGGAGTGTTGCACCAAAATGCATGATTTGATCTGGTAGTTTGTATGAAGGAGTTTGTTCCAAGCGGTTGTTGAGTTCAGATATGGTTGTGGGGAAGTTGTCTTCAATGTTTTTTTAATAAATATTTCTACTATTGATTGGCTATGAGAGCGCATGATGAGATTGTAAAGGTCGTAGCGTAAACGTGGGTGGCAACCAAACCTGTTATCATAGTATCAAAGAAGGTGCAATGCATATTCATGGAGATCAACTGATTTAAAATGTGGTTGTTTGAACATGGCAGCGCCTTGGGGGAAATGTTATGGAAATTCCATTGAGAAAAGGCCCTCTGTATTGTATTCATTGACAGGTGACAAAGCTATATGTGGCCAATCCATTGCATTTGTTGGAGATGAAGAAGGTGTTTGCAAGAAAATTCTGATTTGTTGGAACTCTATGTCTGTATTGGGTAGTGTTAGCGTCAAGATCATGCCCATAGGTTGGGTGGAAAAAAGGGCTCTCTCCCAGGAAACAACAGAACCGCTTTAGACTGCGCCTCTAGCCCTGCGCAGTTAGAGAGGAATCTCTCACTTGTTTTCAGGTTTACTTCACGTAAGATATTCGATCAAGAGAAGATAGGAGACCAGACTCCTGAATGGAACAAAGTACGTTAATGTGATATGCCGGTTGGACTATCAGGGTAAGGGACCATTGGCAATGGAGTCGATTGTCTGGGTAAGGAACATTTGCAGGAGGTAAAGAATGGTGTGGGTTTGCAAACAGAGGAAAGATAGCCGTTGATCTTGCAATCAGGAGGTATTTAGCGGGTGATTAGTAGATTAGAGGGAACATCCCATCACGCAGAGCACCAACAAGATGAATTCTATGTAACTTTAGAAGAAAACTTAATGAATGTCTGAAACAATAGATGGAGCATAGAATGTATGAATTCCAAACTGTTATACACTCATTTCAGACATGAAATAAATTAACAAACTGGAATGAAAATAGGATGAACATTTCATGTAAGGAAAATACATATTGAAAGAAGAAATGACACAATAATATTTGTCTTGAAAGGAAATCCTTCCTCTGTAATTTTATTCATAACATGGAGAGCAGATACTATTTACAATGGAGAGCCTCAGCCCTTTAAGTTTTCCCAACCAACCAGCTAACTCATATCTCCCCTTACCGGGAGTGCATTTATATTATTTCAGTGCTGAGATTACTCTCTAAAACAAACCTAAAAACTGTTTCCAGTCACAATCATGTGTTAACAGTCTAGAGAGTGGAACTATTGCCACGATTTACAAATATGAGAAAACATTAAGAAGCAAGTGGGTGCACTCAACCTGGGTGACAGCCTGACGTGCTCGGCTACTATTGCGGATTCTAAGTATGATGCCTTTCTGTTTGCTTCCAGGTGAGTCACCCTTTAATGGGTAAAAATACCTTTTAGCTGGACTGACGAGTCAGCATGATGCCCTTTTTTTGTCTGAAGTGTGTGTTTCCACCGTGTTCAAATGCGGCTTTCTGTGTGGGCACACACTGGTAGGGAAGTTTGTAACTTTTCCCTGCTCAACCTCATCTGCCACCTCCTTCCTCTCTAGGTAACATTGTTGGGCATGGGGTCTGGAAGAAGGGCCACATTGCTCCTGGCTGAGGAAATCCTTTTCGGTGGCTTGTCATTCTTGTACTCCTCACTCCCAGTGAAGTGATCTCTCCCATAGGCAATAAGGTGTTGCATGCCTCCACTAGCCCCATCACCCTTGGCAAGTGGAATTCACAAACCGGGGTATGCAGGTATTAGACCCCTGATGCTTCCATCCGAAGAAATGCTCCTACAGAGAGCAGTTCGGGACTGTCTCCTTCTGTGGAGGCTTTGGGGGCAGCGATGGTATCAGTGGTCCCTGAAAAAACACCAATGGGGAGTGAGTGTCCAGGCAATGCGTCGCTGGAGGTGAGGGTATATGAAGGCGGGTGTATCTCTCAAAATTCTTCACGTCTGGGCCCCGATGACTGGTGTCATCCTTGGCAGGGAACACCAAGGTGACGGGTGAGTGTGGAAATTTGCTCACCAATCATCAGCACACCCAAACGGACAAGATTTTCGAACCAGATCGCCATCGCCAAACCCTTCGAACTTCTATGGACTCACGACGAAATGAAAAATTGGGCTCTGGAAATATGTTAGCTCATTCCCAGTGTTTCAAAGGCAATATATATATAAGGCTTCGAGACTGACCTTTGCAATGACTAGTTAGCATTCCTACATATTCTGTAATCGAGTGTTTTTGGTATCAACATGTGTGAGGGTACGAGCATAGCGATCCT
Organism: Pseudotsuga menziesii; assembly: GCA_001517045.1. Classification (NCBI taxonomy): domain Eukaryota; kingdom Viridiplantae; phylum Streptophyta; class Pinopsida; order Pinales; family Pinaceae; genus Pseudotsuga; species Pseudotsuga menziesii. The sequence goes on from LPNX011171355.1 coordinate 233,189, forward strand.
TTACATGCTGGGGATCTAGTCACATCGCTTCATCGGCTGCGGCACCTTACCATTTGCTACAGGAAGTATTTTCGGACGCCACCTTGTATAGTTGATCCATGCTACAAAGCACATGAAGTGGATGCTCCCACACTTCCTCGCTCTTGTGATGTAGGAAACAAAACGATCTCCCCCTTCGTGCTGGCCTCACTCCATGTGAGTAGTGGATTCACCGATTACTTTCCTTACTTCCGCAGGCCAACTCACATAGAAGCCGCCTGTCTTTATGCAATACGACTCTACCACAGGGATGATTTCACCTATACACATGCTACAAATGGTGTCAGGGAATCGAACAATATGCCAGGAGGCGGATTACGCGTATGAACGTCCCTTCCACTGCCATCTCTACACTAGATGCGACACCTGCAACCCTAAGGCCTCCTCGACTCTCCGATTTGGGGGAACCTTTCACATCTACCATCCATGTTTCTTTACTTCTGCAGCCAATTTCTCCTCTCTTGATACAACGAGAAGCTTTAGATCGTGGCGTGTTCTTACCCGTCGATTCGACTGTGTCCTACCACCTCTTTGTGAATCGATACCATGACGTTTTCCGCGCTAGTTCAGATTGTGAAAATAACTTTGACTGTAGATATATTCCCTTCTTTGTCGTGACCATTGATATTTGCATTTGGTACCACTTTTCGCAATTTGAAATCGTGACTTTTATTCGCACAAGTATGGCTTGTGAAATCAGTCGGGACCGTAGATCTGTTTCTACTTTCATCTCCACCATTAGATTCTTTCGACCTTTAACCTGTTTCACGATTTGGGAAAGTTCCTTCTATTAAGCATGTGGGCTCAACAAAACTGTTTCGGGTCGTCGATCGGGCTTCACCTTGATCTCGGCCTTTCACGGTTTGCCCATTTTAACAGACTCTACGAAAGCCAAATTTTGACCATCCTCCTGCGTCTTGGGCCACAACCACGATCTATCATTGCTCTTCTTTCTTATGACCCTAGATCATTGGTCTATGACACTTATCTCTATCGTCCATGCTACCCCAAGTCTTCACCTACGGAAGAGTCTACCACCCTAGATTGACCTCTCTTCATTATCTGACAGCCTTAAAACATGGAAAATGTGCCTCTGATAACCTGAAGGGTGTTCAAATAATGTTCAAATGAATAGAACCATCCTTGAACTCTATCAGGCCCATAAATCGACTGTTGCAAATGGAGTGCTAACAGGTACAATATTAGCAAAGGACGAAGTTTGTTAGGAGTTTGGATCTAAAATGTCGGGTTGATAAGGGTGACATTGAAATTGGACCTTTTTCATGGACATTCTAAAGAAACAAGGTGTTATATGTAGGATACGGTAATTTTTTTTTTCAAGGTACATAAAGGGATTATATGTAAGACATGTAAACAGACTTTGAAATTGCAATTTTTTCATGGACATTCTAAAGAAACAAGATGTTATATGTAGGACATGGTAATTTTTTTTTCAAGGTACATAAAGGGATGGAAAGTGCTTGAAGAAAGAAAAAAGATAAAATTAAATGAAAACATGGTTAGATAAATGAAGTAAATCAATCACATGTAAAGAGAAGCATTTGTTGATAAATTACATAGTAGTAGTGTGTTTTTTTTTCAATGTACATTGAAATCATTGTAAGTGTAAAAAAGAACTAAATAATGTGCTGACAATAAATGTGTGTATTTGGAATAGTGTATAAATGGCTACCAAAAGTAAACTTGAAGGATTAAAAGTGATTGAATTTAAATAATACGAGACATAAATAAATGTACAAGGTATATGTAAGAAAGCATTGTAAGTGACTAAAAGCATTGCAAGTAGGTAAATGTAGGAAGGAAAAAAAAAAGAAATGACATACAAGCAAAATGCAAATATGAAATGTATGTTTTTTGACATTTAAAGAAGTGTGTTTGTTAAAATGACATATTAGAACATGAAAAAACTAATATTAACATTGATATTGGTAAGATTAACGTAGAGTAGAACAAGGTGACAAGAAGATAAATGCAATAATGAGAACACATGTAAAGCTGAGGAAAACATGGAAATGTTTGATAAATGAAGTAAATCAATCACATGTAAAGAGAAGCATTTGTTGATAAATTACATAGTAATAGTGTGTTTTTTTTTCAATGTACATTAAAAAAAACATTGAAATCGTTGTGAGTGGAAAAAAGAACTAAATAATGTGCTGATAATAAATGTGTGTATTTGGAATAGTGTATAAATGGCTACCAAAAGTAAACTTGAAGGCATAAAAGTGATTGCATTTAAATAATACGAGACATAGATAAATGTACAAGATATATGTAGGAAAGTATTGTAAGTGACTGAAAGCATTGTAAGTAGTTAAATGTAGGAAGGAAAAAATTAAGGAATGACCTACATGTAAAATACAAATATGAAATGTATGTTTTTTGACATTTAAAGAAGTGCATGTGTTAAAATGACATATTAGAACACGAAAAAACTAATATTAACATTGATATAGCTAAGATTAATGTAGAGTAGAACAAGGTGACAAGAAGATAAATGCAATAAAGAGAACACATGTAAATCTGAGGAAAACTTGGAAATGTTTGTGTATATGTATATAAGATACGAAGTAAAAAGCAATATATAAGAGTAGCTTCAAGTGTAAAAATTGTAGCTATAGTAATGAAGAATGGAAATTGTTTGACTGCATGTATGGCAAAGGTTGCTAGGAAAAGTATATATAGTTAAACTATTACAAAAAAGAAGGCAATGTTTTTTTCTAAATGCCTTGTATGCATGCCCCATTTCGGTTATTTCAAGGAGCAGTAAGTTGCTGGTTGCCGCAAAGTCAACATGTTCAGAGCGCATGATGATGACCTTCAATTAAGGCTTGTCTTTAAATGTTTACATTTTAATAGAAAGTGTGAGTAGTAATTGTGTGCATTCAACCTTAGAGAATATTTCAGTGGCGGAAGGATCAGAAGAAAGTAAGTGCAGATCCTTTGCAGTAATACCAAGGATTTCAGCAGATGCATCCTCGAACACGATGATTGATTCAATAGAGGCAGTGTGATCTTGAAGTTTCAATTTCAAAAAATACCTGTAGTCACAATCAGACAAGTCTACCTCGCATTTGGGATAATGCCAACGATTGGTAGAATTCTTGATGATTTTTTTCATGCATTGTTTTGAATCAAAAATTCAAGGGAAAGCAAGGTAGTAGAAGTTGTCAGCATCAATATGTGTTATGGTGTCCTTTACGGAAACCCATTCAGCTCTTTCAGAAGGATGAATGTTTTCAACTTCAAGAAGGGTTCATTTCTTATTCATATGCTTAGGAGAAGTTGGATATCGTGTAGTTAAGGATGGGGATGAAGTATGGAAGCCCTCTTTTTCAAACCACTGGGTGAGTTTGTGCTTTTCTGGTATATCTAGGTTTATGAGAACTATGGATTTGGATGTAGTCCCAATTGTCTTTCCATTAAACTCAGTTGCATGACCTCCCTTGATTGCAAGCACAAGGTGGGCATTTTCATAGCGCAAGGTAGATAGTTCTTGGCCTTCTATACGACAATGTTCTCCCCACAAAGTAACATCAATGCTAAAACCTAAGTTGTCCTTTCTATGGATTGTTTTTTTTAATGGTTTTTGAACGAGCTTTCCTATGTATAGGGGCAGTAGGGGATGTTTTTGTGGCAACACCAATGATGTCAACAATGGATTTGACAGGAGATGACTTGATATCTTGAATAGTTTTGAATTCGAAATGCATCTGTGGAAGTATAATGATTTCTAGTGGAAAATGTTGAACAATGGAGATTGGTTGCAAGAAGATTTCCCATTCATTTGTAAGATGGCTATACATCTTGTTTGTTGGTTTGATAGTGCCTTTGGAAATGAGGTAGACATGTCTAGGAAGCACTTGACCATAAAAAACATCTGCAGAATCATTAAAGCAAGTGATGTGTATTTCACCCCTATCCTTATCAATAAAGTCAAATCCAAAGACCTTCTTAGGGCCTTTTTGGTTAGTGAAGTGGCAAAGGGTTGATTTATCTTGGACATGACCCTTTATGGACCAATTTGAGTTGTAGGGGCTCAATACATTGATAGGAATTGTTGTTTCAACAATGGATGGTGCAGTACTTTGATGAAGTGTGCATTGTTTCTTTTGAGGTGGTTCTTGCATTGAAGAGCATGGGGAAGTTGTTTCAAGAGAAGGTGGGAGAGATATAGCGATTGGGTGGCCAATCAATGATGCGGAGGGCTCGATGATGTCAAATTCACGTAGTAAGATAGACCTGCGCAAGGGAAAAAACAAGTAAGAAAAGAAATAAATAATGATTTTACTAAATGGGGAAGAAACAAAAACATAACTTAGTATAATAAAACATGAAGCGTACATGCATTGGCAAAGAATTGCACATGTCCATTTCTTAAGGTGTATAATAGACCCTTGTTGAAGTATTCTTGAAGCAATGAGAGAATTGAACTTTGATGGAATCATGGTGTGGTGCATGTGTGTCCCATCAGAGATTATTGTTCGGTATCGCATGGCTGAGGTGCAAATAGATTTGACTTGTTCGACACCAAATATTTGTAGGAACGGTTGCATGTCGAAGGTTAGTGCAAGTAGTAATTCAATGGCATGTTTAGTCAAAGGGGTGGCCATTATTTGATACCTGGGAGGAACAAGAAAATAAAAGGAAGTTAGGTGTAAAGGAAAAGTGAAAAAAGGGGGGAGTTAGGTGTTTCTAATAAATAGAAATCTTATCAGGAACAACAAGCATTTATTTCATAAATATAGAAACCATTGAAATAAATCAAGACAATATCAGGAATGCAATGTGATAACCAATATTTACAAAGTGATACAATAAAGTCAATATTAAAGCATATTATTCCATGAAATGATGATTTTGTTAAAACAAAGAAAAAGGAAGGAGTTTAAATAAAAAATACATTTTTTGTGATATAAAATTCAAAAGTGATTGGACAATGTTACCAGCTAAAATGTTTAATGTTGAAGGTTTTGGGAGTTTTATCTAAATGGCTCTTTCTTCAACTTGTGTAAGGATTGATAGAAGAAGGGGAAATGGAGACCAGGATAAGATTCTTTACATATTGAACAAACATGAATGGATGGTAGGAGTGTAGGAGTGACTTAAATTTGTTGAGATCAAAGGCCATGATGGCCTTTAGTGCACTGAGTAATGCTTTTTTTTTTGGGGGGGGGGGGGGGGGGGGGGGCATGAATGTTGTAGGTATTGTGTGGACATTGTGGTATATGAGTGAGGGAAGCCATTAAAAAATATGTAACATGTGAGACAAAAAAAATTCAATAAGGTGCAAAAAGTGAGTGATATGTGGAAAGTTGGTTTAGTCAAAGAGTCACAACATGTAGGTTATGTTTAATTACGAGTTAGGTAGATTTTATTTATAAAGGAAAATAAGTGTAAAAGGTGCAACAAGTGAGTTATATGTAAAATTTGGTTTAGTGAAAGAGTCACAAAATGTGAGTTGTGTTCAATTATGAGTTAGGTAGCTTGTATTTATAAATAAAAATAAGTGTAAAATTCCTAAAAGACCTTATGACCTTCCTTTGATATGTAACTGGGCCTTCCAAAAGCACAATTGATGGTGACAATGGGGTCCACACACCAATTGACTAGTGAAGGTAACAAAGTGGCAGTTCTATTGGTGATGGGGCAAATGTTCCAATCTAGAAGACTTGGAAACACCTCCCAACGACAATAGCTGACTTCAGGATTCAATTGCACCCACAATTGCTGCTTGGTGATGTCCTAAGTTTGGCCACTAAGTTACCTTACATCAAGTGCGGATCAGTGTTTCAGCCTGCACAGTATAGTGTCGTCTCCCTACAATGAGTTGTGTGACTCGTAGGGGAGAGCATGGCAACTATACCTCGGCTTTAACCTCCTTGGGCATGGTGCACTTCTGATCTGGGTTTTCTTTTAACACTTGCTTATAGCAGGATTTATAAAGCACCCTATAAGTTAACAATGCTATGTTTCAAAATATACCTAATGAAACTAGATTGGAGTCCATTAATGGATGCCTAGCCCAATCAATCCTACCTAACTAAATTTTTTTTGTGACCTCATGTGGAGGATTTTAGTTGGTTGACAATTTACAAAGTTGATTTTAAGGGTCTACTTTTTATTAATAAAAGGAACAGTAAGAATGTAAAGTAAAAGTAAAGTAAATGAAAATTTTGATATAGTGTAATATCCAAAATCTTGGTCATATTGAAACTTTATCAAATTATTTGTTATAAAACAATATAGGT
>LPNX011171355.1:245742-255774 GCA_001517045.1 Pseudotsuga menziesii
TTCTTAGTTTGTGTAGTTCTTATGTTACAATCAAGAAACATTGCATAAATTTATGGATCTATCTACTAAATAAATAAAAATAATTCATTTATACATTTCTTAAATGTGGATCATGAATATGGAGTTATAAAGAGAAACAATAAATAATTTATTTATACATATCTTAAATGTGGATCATGAATATGGAATTCATAACATTTTGAATCTCACCAAACATGTCCAAATTCTAATAATATAAAAAAAGAGGGTAGGTTAATGGACATCATTGGAAAATATCTCAAAAAAATTTAAAGAAAAACTTAAAATTGTCCAAACTATAATAATATAAAAAAAGAGGGTAGGTTAATCGACATCAAATTTGGAAAATATCTCAAAAAATATAAAGAAAAAATTAAAATTGTTGGATGTATCTAGAAAAAGATAAATTAAATTCATAATAAAAAATATGATTTATAATATTATGAAAAAATTATAATTTGATTCATATATCCTTACATTTAAGAATTTAGTAGGTCTAAAAATATAAAAGCCAAGCAATTCTAATTTGTTTTTGTCAAATTGTTTTGACTATACAAATGAATTCATATACATTTCGATCCTCTTATATTATAATGTTTTGATGCGATTTCATATATGTTAATGAAAAATATAACATTGATATGTAGATTACAACAAGCAATATGTAGCTTGTTGAGGAGCAGATCCTGCACATGAAAAGTAGAAAAGTAGTTAGGGAGAAGGGAGAATTTGGAGTTAGCTTGAAAGGATGTAAAGGAAAATGAAATAGTGGAAAAAGAGAAGTACCTACATATAGAACGTAGTTAAGGGAGCTCCAATGATTGTAGCAATGTCTCTGCATTTTTCCTTACATTGACATGTGGATTATCTTGCATACGTTTGTAACGATCATAGGAAAATGCTGGGGAGATGTGAAGATCCTTAAGGGGGGACTCTAGAAAGTGCAGTGAAGGTCAAACCTTGACGCTCCATTGTACCAATGTCTATTGTAGCATTTGGTAATGTCATGCCTTGATATTTATGTATTGTTAATTCCCAATCCATTTTAAGTGGGATTTGAGTACGACCCCCCCCCCCCTCCTTGCATAGGTGGAATTGGTAGAAAAGTAGGATTGTTGGTATCCCATGCAGGACCAATGTACTTTTAGAAGTTAACAACAACAAATGTTAGAAGTTGTAGAGGATGATGGTTTGATTTGTAGAAAATATCAACCACTTGTCTGAGCGATCCATTAACGAGGCCTACTGAAACCCATAATTTTGATGTTAACATTACTCGCCACCCAGGGCAAAGCAACACTACACACTCTAGTTGCCCATCTTCAATTTGAGAAGTAGCATTGTTGTTTATGTGCTCAGCAATAGAAAGTGCTATTGGAATTTTCCAATACTTCAGCATGTGCAGATTATGAAGCGAAGCTAGTTGGTTGGTTGCAAATAAGTGCATGGAACCTTTGAAAGCAAATAACTCATCCTTAGAAAGGAAGGAGTCTGTCAGGGACATGAGAAGCTTCCAATCCTCTATAGTAGCTGTTGCATTTCTGATGTTGTTAAGAAGGTTCCTGAAGGTGACCTGTGATGGGTCATTTCCTTCCTGGCGAAAAATAGTTGAAAGTGTTACAACTGTGTTGAAGTTGCACCAAAGTGCAGTACCATGGGAAGAGCCTGCATACAATGGTGTCCATAACTTGTGGTAATTGGGAAAGGTCTCCTACAAGAATAATTGAGCAACCACCAAAAGAGATGTTTTTATGGTGAGGGAATTCTTCATGGAGACGTTCATCAATCTGGGTTAAAAGTGTTGGGCCTAGGAAGCTCATTTCATTAATGACAATGTAGTGGATATGGTGAATTTCCTCTTAGAGTTTTGAAAGTGAATTCCCTTCCAAAGACATGAAATTTTTTATAGGAATATGAAGGGCTGAATGGATAGTAGATGCTTGGATGTTGAATGTTGTGACGCCGGTAGGGGCCCGTAGAAATATTGGGGATTGACTCAAGTTTTTGGTCAATGAAAAGGATTCTCTTATGCAACAAATGAAGAATGATTTTCCAGTGCCAGTAGTTCCTTGCACAACCATTCTAAGTGGAGGACTTGTTAGGATGTTTGTGGAGTGATTCATGACAATGGAGTGGGCTTTCATTTGAGTTGGGGAAAATGTTTGAGAATTTGGTGTATCAAAGTAGGATGGTTGAGGGAGGAGGTGGTGTGAGCGATTATTTTGTATGAAGTCAATGGCAAGTTCTTGCAAGATGAGGGTGATGGTCGTATCATGCCAATTATGGTTTTTGTCAAAGTCACGACGACCAAGGATGTCAAGGTCACTTATTTGCATGTCATTGGCAGGGTGTAGTTGGGAGAGCAATTCCCATTCATCCAATTGCATGGTTTGTGGGTTTTACAAATCGTCAGAAACCATGGTGTGTTCTGATAAGGAAATGGGTTCAAATCGTTTTTGATGAACATCCCAAGGAGTTTAGGTCAATTTAAGTTCTTTCTCGTTTGTAACAATGGCATCGTCAAAAGCACCAATTTCGATTTGTATATTGCGGAAAGGTTTGTATAGCATGAGTTTAGATCTGCAGAAATCAATGAACAAGGGTGTATCTATGGAGGGGATTGAATAGTAATGGAGAAGAACACAGACGATGGTGGGGGAATCTCTTGGTTTCCTTTTTTCTTTTTTTTCGATGAGAATTATATGACCAAGATCTTGCAGCCTCAATGAGAGATATGGAATGAAGAGCAGAAGGGCGTGAAAGGTAGGCATCTATGAAATTTGTTGATGTGAAGGATGTGGGATTGTCTGATGAAAAATGTTTATAATTTTTTCGGTTGACATTGAGGGATAAGAAAGTACGGCTACTAACTATGAGAGGTAGTTTTTGCAACATATGGCATGTTTCTTGGGCTCCAATATCACGATCAACAAGTGTTTGTGAAATGAATTTTTGAATAGCAACAATGGAAGGGTCAAGAAGTGGTGCAGCATGGACAGTTCGTCGAAGCATTTGGTGAAAGCTTTCAGATTTTGTTTCTGATTTAGATGCATACTTAGCAATTTATTTTTGAATGGCATGTATGTCAAGAACCGGTTGACAATAAACATTCCCATGCCATATTGATAGGATGGAAGGGATATGGCTATTCAAACAATCATCATTGCAAGCTGGTTTGTATGTTTTTTTGCCATGGGTATAAATGAACATGGAAGATGAGTTTTGTAAAGGCCATGGTGCATTATAACGACATGTGTAGGAAGACCCCTTTTTCGGAGGCATGTACTTGTTGTGCATTTTGTGTGTCGTTGGATGCAATTGAGTAGTTATGTATAGTCATGAAAAGGGTTTTTTTTAGAATGTCGTCAGTAGATAACAGGCGTGGATCAGGCATAGTCGAGTGGGGTAAGAAGGGGGCTTGTTGGTGTTTATCTCGTGTGTTCCAAGTAGAAATAAATTGATCAAAGAAGTCCTTAGCTTTATCAACCTCAGTAGCATTCTCCCAGCTAAGTGTTTCCATATCAAGTGCATTTGGTAACCATATGAAACCGTGAATATGTGCAGAGCCTCTACTTTTCCATTCATACCTATGCGCGCAATATGTGTTAGTAATATGTGGAAAAATAATAAAATGAAAAGAGATATGTTGTTGGAAGAAGGGATAAGAAACTTTACCTATAACAAAAATCGTGTGCGTGGAGGTGTTTAACCAGGACCTCTTCATGAAAAATTTTGAACCTGTGGTGCATGTAGAGGGATGCAATATGTGGGTTGGAGATGATATTTTGTATTCTCCATTGTTGGCGCTTTCTCAAAGAAGTGGGTGGTGTCCCAGGCATGACCGCATGTAGGTCGGTCCACTTAGTGTCAGTCGCACTCAAAGTGAAGAAAAAAGTTCGGCAACCAAGCTAAGCAATCATATCTATCAATTAATTCCTTAATTTGTGCCAGAAAGACTGTGCTCCATGGAGTGTTGCGCCAAAACACATGATTTGATCTGGTAGTTTGTCTGAAGGAGTTTGTTCCAAGCAGTTGTTGAGTTCAGAGATGGTTGTGGGGAAGTTGTCTTCAATGCTTTTTTTAATAAAGATTACTGCTATTGATTTGCTATGGCGGCGCATGATGAGATTGTAAAGGTAGTAGCATAAACGTGGGTGGAAACGGAACCTGTTATCATAGTATCGAAGAAGGTGCAATGCATATTTATGGAGATCAATTGATTTAAAATGTGGTTGTTTGAACATGGTAGCACCTTGGGGGAAAAGTGATGGAAATGCCATTGAGAAAAGACCCTCTGTATTGTATTCATTGACAGGTGACAAACCTCCGAGGTGGCTAATCCATTGCCTTTGTTGGAGATGAAGAAGGTGTTTGCAATAAAGTTCTTATTTGCTGGAACTCTGTGTCTGTATTGGGTAGAATATTACCAAAGGACGAAGTTTGTTGGGAGTTTGGCTCTAAAATTTCAGGTTGATAAGGGTGAACATCTTCAGGAGGAAAACTAGAATCAAGGGTAGTGGAGTGTGAATGTCAAAGAAAAGGGGAGACATTAGTGGGGGGAATTTGCAAAGCCATAATTGCAGGTTGGTCAAGTTGTACATATTTATAGTGTGATTCATGTGATATCTTGTATTCCAAGGCTGCAAGAACATGGGATCTACTGAAAATGCAATCATAGGATTGATTGTTGAAGGTTTTATGAGTGATAACTAAAATGTCCAAGTTTTCAACACGTCGAGGAAAAAAACTGAGGATGGTTGAAATGCCTTGTGGAAAGCTTATTGTATGGCCACTATATTTGTATTGTCCACCATGAGCATGGGTTACTTGCAAAATAGGGTTGACACATGAAATGAGCATTTCTTCAACTTGTGTAAGGATGGATAGAACAATGGGTTGTTCACCAGGGTCCATGTTGTTCCAGAGGGAGAAGCAGTGCCCATTTTTTTCTGAATAACATCTAGAACATGTATGTTGGCCATTTAAAAAGCAGAAATGAAGTCCAAAATAATATTCTTTACATATTGAACAAACATGAATGGATTGTAGCTTATCTAGCCTTAAGAGAAAGCGGTGATGTGCTTGAGATATGTTATTTTCATTGAAGGAATGTGTGGCTTTGTTGGGTGGAGGAATGGTATTCGGGATGGTTGGGGAAGAGGTTGTTTGAGAAGTGGAAGGGTAGTCTAATGATGGAAGATGGTCAATATGAACATGTGAAGTTGTAGCTTTGGTTTTCATGGAGGGAAGTAGGATTGTTTCGTTGTGGTCTAAAAATGGATGGGTAGGATTTGAAAGCCCGGATGTTTAGTTGGAGTCAGAACATGAGACTCTACCATAAGGATGGAGAGGGAATCCCTTTTTTGTTGGTAAATATGTCTCCTATGTGAATTTATGCAGTCTTTGTTAGTCAAATGATAGGCATGTGCACATTCTTTTTTGGATGGAGGAGACATATCCAAAGTTAGATAAGGAACGAAGGCACCTAGATTTGATTAAGAAAACAAGAAACACCATGTTATATGTAAGACATGTAAAAGACATTGAAATTGCAGTTTTTTCATGGACATTGTAAAGAAACAAGGTGTTATATGTAGGACATGGTAATTTTTTTTTCAAGCTACATAAAGGGATTATATGCAAGACATGTAAAGAGACTTTGAAATTGCAATTTTTTCATGGACATTCTAAAGAAACAAGATGTTATATGTAGGACATGGTAAAAAAAAATTTCAAGCTACATAAAGGGATGGGAAGTGCTTGAAGAAAGAAAAAAGATAAAATTAAATGAAAACCTGGCTAGATAAATGAAGTAAATTAGTCACATGTAAAGAGAAGCATTTGTTGATAAATTACATAGTAGTAGTGTGTTTTTTTTCCAATGTACATTAATCAAACATTGAAGTCATTGTAAGTGGAAAAAAGAACTAAATAATGTGCTGATAATAAATGTGTGTATTTGGAATAGTGTATAAATTGCTACCAAAAGTAAACTTGAAGGCCTAAAAATGATTGCATTTAAATAATACGAGACATAAATAAATGTACAAGCTATATGTAGGAAAGCATTGTAAGTGACTAAAAGCATTGTAAGTAGGTAAATGTAGGAAGGAAAAAAATAAAGAAATGACATAAAAGTGAAATGCAAATATGAAATGTATGTTTTTTGACATTTAAACAAGTGCATGTGTTAAAATGACATATTAAAACATGAAAAAACTAATATTAACTTTGATATTGCTAAGATTAATGTAGAGTAGAACAAGGCGAGAAGAAGATAAATGCAATAAAGAGAACACATGTAAAGCTGAGGAAAACTTGGAAATGTTTGATAAATGAAGTAAATCAATCACATGTAAAGAGAAGCATTTGTTTATAAATTACATAGTAGTAGTGTGTTTTTTTTCAATGTACATTAAAAAAAACATTGAAATCATTGTAAGTGGAAAAAAGAACTAAATAATGTGCTGATAATAAATGTATGTATTTGAAATAGTGTATAAATGGCTACCAAAAGTAAACTTGAAGGCATAAAAGTGATTGCATTTAAATAATACGAGACATAAATAAATGTACAATGTATATGTAGGAAAGCATTGTAAGTGACTGAAAGCATTGCAAGTAGGTAAATGTAGGAAGGAAAAAAATAAAGAAATGACATACAAGTAAAATACAGATATGAAATGTATGTTTTTTGACATTTAAAGAAGTGCATGTGTTAAAATGACATATTATAACATGAAAAAATTAATTTTAACATTGATATTGCTAAGATTAATGTAGAGTAGAACAAGGTGAGAAGAAGATAAATGCAATAAAGAGAACACATGTAAAGCTGAGGAAAACTTGGAAATGTTTGATAAATGAAGTAAATCAATCATATTTAAAGAGAAGCATTTGTTCATAAATTACATAGTAGTAGTGTGTTGTTTTTCGATGTACATTAAAAAAAACATTGAAATCATTGTAAGTGGAAAATAGAACTAAATAATGTGCTGATAATAAATGTCTGTATTTGGAATTGTATAAATGGCTACCAAAATTAAACTTGAAGGCATAAAAGTGATTGCATTTAAATAATACGAGACATAAATAAATGTACAAGGTATATGTAGGAAAGCATTGTTAGTGACTGAAAGCATTGTAAGTAGGTAAATGTAGGAAGGAAAAAAATAAAGAAAAGACATACAAGTAAAATACAAAATGAAATGTATGTTTTTTGACATTTAAAGGAGTGCATGTGTTAAAATGACATATTAGAACATGAAAAAACTAATATTAACATTGATATAGCTAAGATTAATGTAGAGTAGAACAAGGCGACAAGAAGATAAATGCAATAAAGAGAACACATGTAAAGCTGAGGAGAACTTGGAAATGTTTGTGTATATGTATATAAGATATGAAGTAAAAAGCAATATATAAGAGTAGCTTCAAGTGTAAAAATTGTAGCTATAGTAATGAAGAACGGAAATTGTTTGCCTGCATGTATGGCAAAGGTTTTTAGGAAAAGTATATATAGTTAAACTATTACAAAAAAGAAGGAACTGCTTTTTTTCTAAATGCCTTCTATGCGTGCCCCATTTTAGCTGTTTCAAGGAGCAGTAAGTTGTTGGTTGTTGCAAAGTCAACATGTTCAGAGCGCATGATGATGACCTTTAATTGAGGCTTGTCTTTAAATGTTTCCATTTTAATGGAAAGTGTGAGTAGGAAGGATCATAAATTGTGTGCATTCAACCTTAGAGAATATTTCCTTGATGGCGGAAGGATCAGAAGAAAGTAAGTGCAGATCCTTTGCAGCGATACCAAGGAGTTCAGTGGATGCATCCTTGAATGCAATGACTGCTTCAAGAGAGGCAGTGTGATCTTGAAGTTTCAGTTTCAACAAATACCTGTAGTCACAATCAGACAAGTCAACCTCACATTTGGGACAATTCCAACCATTGGTAGAATTCTTGATAATTTTTTTCATGCATTGTTTTGAATCAGAAATTAAAGGGAAAGCAAGGTAGTAGAATTTGTCAGCATCAATATGTGTTATGGTAGCCTTTACGGAAACCCATTCAGCTCTTTCAGAAGGATGAATGTTTTCAACTTCAAGAAGGTTTCATTTCTTATTCATCTGCTTAGGAGAAGTTGGATATCATGTAGTTAAGGATGGGAATGAAGTATGGAAGCCCTCTTTTTCAAACCATTGGGAGAGTTTGTGCTTTTCTGGTATATCTAGGTTTATGAGAACTATGGATTTAGATGTAGTTCCAACTGTCTTTCCATTAAACTCAGTTGCACCACCTCCCTTTATTGCAAGCACAGGGTGGGCATTTTAAGAGCGCAAGGTAGATAGTTCTTGGCCTTCTACACGACAATGTTCTCCCCACAAAGTAACATCCATGCTAAAACCTGAGTTGTCCTTTATATGGACTGTTTTTTTAATAATTTCTAAACCATCTTTCCTATGTATAGGGGCAGTAGGGGATTTGTTTGTAGAAACACCAACGATGTCAACAATGGAGTTGACAGGAGATGACTTGATATCTTGAATATTTTTGAAGTTGAAATGCATATGTGGAAGTAGAATGCTTTCTAGTGGAAAATGTTGAAAAATGGAGCTTGGTTGCAAGAAGATTTCTCATTCATTTGTAAGATGGCTATACATCTTGTTTTCTAGTTTGATAGTTCCTTTGGAAATGAGGTAGACATGGCCAGGAAGCACTTGATCATAAAAAACATCTGCAGAATCATTAAAGCAAGTGATGTGTATTTCACCCCTGTCCTTATCAATAAACTCAAATCCAAAGACCTTCCTAGGGCATTTTTGGTTAGTGAAGTGGCAGAGGGTTTATTTATCCTAGACATGACTCGTTATGGACCAATTTGACTTGTAGGGGCTCAATGCATTGATAGGAATTGTTTTTTCAATAGTCGATGGTGAAGCACTTTGAAGAAGTGTGCGTTGTTTCTTTTGAGGTGGTTCTTGCATTGAAGAGCATGGGGAAGTTGTTTCAAGAGAAGGTGGGGGAGATATAGTGATTGGGTGGCCAATCAATGATGTGGAGGGCTCGATGAGATCAAATTCATATAGTAAGATAGACCTGCGCAAGGGAAAAAACAAGTAAGAAAACAAATAAATAATGATTTTACTAAATGGGGAAGAAACGAAAACATAACTTAGTATAATAAAAAATGAGGCGTACATGCATTGGAAAATAATTGCACATGTCCATTTCTTACGATGTATAATAGACCCTTGTTGAAGTATTCCTGAAGCGATGAGAGAATTGAACTTTGATGTAAGCATGGTGTGGTGCATGTGTGTCCCATCAGATATTGTTGTTCGGTATTACATGGTTGAGGTGCAAATAGATTTGACTTGTTCCACACCAAATATTTGTAGGAACGGTTGCATGTCGGAGGTTAGTACAAGTAGTAATTCAATGGAATGTTCGGTCAAAGGGGTGGCCATTATTTGTTACCTGGGAGGAACAAGAAAATAAAAGGAAGTTAGGTGTAAGGGGAAAGTAAAAAAAGGGGGCAGTTAGGTGTTTCTAATAACTAGAAATCTTATCAGGAACAACAAGGATTTATTTCCTAAATATAGAAACCATTGAAATAAATCAAGGCAATCTCAGGAATGCAATGTGATAACCAATATTTACAAAGTGATACAATAAAGTCAATATTAAAGCATATTATTCCATGAAATGATGATTTCATTAAAACAAAGAAAAAGGAAGGGGTTTAAATAAAAAAGACATTTTTTGTGATATAAAATTCAAAAGTGATCGGACAATGTTACCAACTAAAATGTTTAAGGTTGAAGGTTTTGGGAGTTGTATCTAAATGAGTCTTTCTTCAACTTGTGTAAGGATTGATAGAAGAAGGGGAAATGGAGACCAGGATAAGATTCTTTACATATTGAACAAACATGGATGGATGGTAGGAGTGTAGGAGTGACTTAAATTTGTTGAGATCAAAGGTCATGACAACCTGTAGTGCACTGAGTAATGCTTTTTT
>LPNX011171355.1:255996-305642 GCA_001517045.1 Pseudotsuga menziesii
TTGAAGGTAACAAAGAGGCATTTCTACTGGCGATGGGGAAAATGCTCCAATCTAGAAGACTTGGAAACACCTCCCAACGACAATAGATGACTTCAGGAGTCAATTGCACCCACAATTTCTCCTTGGTGGTGTCCTAAGTTTTTCCACTAAGATACCTTACGTCAAGTGTGTATCAGTGGTTCGCCGTGCACAGTATAGTGTCGTCTCCCTACAACAAGTTGGGTGACTTGTAGGGGAGAGCAGGGCAACTATACCTCGCATTTAACCTCCTTGGGCATGACGCACTTCTGATCCGGGATTTCTTTTAACACTTGCTTATAGCAAGATTTATAAAGCACCCTATAAGTCAACAATGCTATGTTTCAAAATATACCTAATGAAACTAGATTAGAGGGCATTGATGGATGCCTACCCCAATTAATCCTACCTAACTAAAAAAAAATTTGTGACCTCATGTGGAGGATTTTAGTTGGTTGACAATTTACAAAGTTGATTTTAAGGGTCTACTTTTTATTAATGAAAGTAACAGTAAGTGTGTAAAGTAAAAGTTAAGTAAATGAAAATTTTGATATAGTGTAATATCCAAAATCTTGGTCTTAATGAAACTTTATCAAATTATTTGTTATAAAACAATATAGGTCATTTAGTGTGTGCAAGTGGTGCAAAAACATGTGGTGCAAAAACATGTAGTGCAATTTTAAAAAACAACATTTTAAATTTTGACATAGTGTAGTATATTATATTAAAAAAAAGGATATTCACATTAATTAATTATGAAGTTATAAAGTTTTAGTTAAATTAATTTTGTATATAATAAAAAATTATTTTAATTTTTTAAATAAATAAAATTATATATTTATTAATGTATAGTTATTATTATTGTTAATTATTTTTTTTGAAATTTAAGTGGAAAAACAATATATAAATTTATGTAAGTTATGATTAAAAAATAATTTAATTTTCAACAAATGTTTTAATTCATATATTATATTTATTCCAAATTAATTGGGTATACTACTTACTTCGGTGGAAGCGGTTTAGTTTAGGTGGTTTACCCCTGACAATATACTTGAATAATTCTACTCTTAGGTGGAGAGTTGCCATAGCATATATATAGTTTAGGATACCTAAGGAAACTTAATTTCTTTTTTTTTCAAATGAGTCACTACTCGAGCAGATGGTATGCACATATTAATTAATTATGAAGTTGTAAAGTTTTGACATAGTGTAATATATTATATTAAAAAAGTGGATCTTCATATTAATTAATTATGAAGTTATAAAGTTTTAGTTAAATTAATTTTGTCTATAATAAAAAAAGTATTTTAATTTTTTTAAGAAATAAAAATATATACTTATTAAAGTATAGTTATTAAAGTGCGGACAGAGACAAAGAAAGTGGTGAAAATCATGGAGGATTTTCAGAACAAGTTTAGCACAAATCATCACATGGATCAATAGATTCAAGTGGCTCGGGACGAACCACAAGTGAGTGTTGGGGGCATGTTGGGCCTAGAAACAACAAGGCAGAATTCATGCAAAATTTTGCCTAAGTATAGAGAAGAACATAAAGGATAAGAGGAAGGAGCTACAACCAGGGAAGCAACATAAAGGAGAAGGGGAAGTATGTTGCGACAAAAGAAGTTAAAGAGAAGAAGAAGGGGAGGAGGAGGAGGCGTTGGAAGAGGAATATGCACTAGAAAAGCAAGTTGCGACAGAAGGATAGAATGTGACATGAGATGTCTGGCAAAATATCAGCAGAAGAAGGTGTGAAAATGGCATAACGACTAGAAAGAGACAGTAAGGCATCACGCTGAGAAAGCGAAATGCCTTAACGAGCATGGGTAGGAGCTCGGCTGGAGCCGATGGAAACCACATGCATGAAGGTATCTTTGTAAGTCAGGACGATAGTGCCTCCCGTTATGTGTTTCTAGAATAGGAAATATAGCATGTTTCTTGGTTATAGTAAGTCGGCTAAGATAGTGACAAAAAAGGAGTTTGTATAGAGTTTATATCGAGTCAGTATTTGAGTCTGTAACAAGCATGTATGGGATCGGTATAGAGTCTGTAATTGGGATATAAAAGAAGGAACCCAAGATGTATATGGGTTATCCTCTAGCAGCTTCTAGCTTCTGGACTCCATATTAGACTCTTGGTAGGGGCTCGAGCTAGACTCAGTATATGGTTTTGGTTAATGGCTCTGTATAGCTGAGTGCATTAGAGTAAGGGATATACAGCTAAGTGCACATAAAAGTAGGGAAGGTTGACTCAATCCAGGCTATGTGCAGATCACTAGTAGAAGTAGAGTAGAAGGAGAAAAGAGAGAAGATCAGAGAGCATGAGAGGGAGAAAGAGTCTGTAAATTTAGAAGAGAATATAGTGAGCAAAGTCTGCATCTTAGTGTGCAGATGAAAGGTGCATATATTTCCTCATGCTAGATGAATAGCACCTTCTATTTTTTTCTCGGATGAATTTCCACGTTATATTATGTGTATATGTGTGAATGTTGAAAGTAGCTTAGATATATGAGTGATTATTGTATTGAATGAATGAATGTATCTTCGCGTATAAATGAATAGATGTATGATGGTTTCATTGTAGTATTGGACATGATTATGATGCATGCCTGTTGTTTAATTACTTGAGTGCATAAACAAAGGTTGGATCATAGTATAGCTGTTAAAAGCATAGTAACCACAAGTATTCCACCCTAGACTTTGTAGGAAGCCTTGGCGCAAATCCAAGGCACTAAAACACCCTCCCACACAACTACAGAAACATGGTTATGGCAGTTTCCCATCAAGAGAGATATCTTGGGTGAGACGGTATCTGCATCGTAGGTGCTGCTGGCTAAGCTCTTCTCTCTTAGGTCAATATCTTGGGATTTGTTGTGCTAAGAAGAAGGGACTGAACCTGGGTTTGGATCCTTGGAGAGAGGGACATAGAGAGACAAGAAAGCTAAATTTCCCTCGCTTGAAAAGGGATATGATGCAGCACTTCCTTCTTCAAATGACTTGAGGGGTAGCACTGATATGTTCCTATTTTTTCTTTATCTGCATGCTTCTTAGGTTCTTCTTCTGGTCGTTGTATTATTAACATTTTTAGTTCTTCAACTAATTCTTTTAATCTTCATGCAGAACTTGCGTTGCCACGTCGATATCCAGTATTTTCGCTTCAATCTCTGTGGGTTTTATTTGTTTAATCTCCCATTTAAAATCATTTTTAGCTTCTTGAGTTGGTTTATCTCGTTTAAAAAAACCATAAACGTCTTCATTAAAGACCATTTTGTTTTATCCAAAATATTCAATCATTTTTTTTAATAATAATAATAATTAATATTATTGTTATTATTATTATTTTATAAACTATATATAGTATTTTAATATATAGTTCTTTTTGTTTGAAAATTTTACATATATATATATTATAATATATATTAATAATATTATATAAAAATATTATAATATATTTTTTTGTAAAGTGGTTGATATGTAGGGTTTTAAACCCTAAGTTGTGGAGATGTGCAGATTGGAGAGAGAGAGGCTGCGATGGGAGATGGTGGGAGGAGAGGAGCTAGCTGCGAGGGAGGGTGCAGAGTGATGAGAAACGGGGACTGTGTAGAGGGTAATATGAGGCGGGAACATGGACATTTGGGATAAGGAGTTGGGCGTGGGGTGCAATGTGGACAGATGGGATAAGGAGATGGGCGTGAGGGAGCCAGAATTGTGGAGTGGGGATTGAAGAAGCAATGTGGGAAGAAATGAGACTAGAAGTGTGGAAAGAAGGCACTGGTCTGCACGAAGATTGAAGGGAAGTATGTGAGGGTGGCGTGTGGGAAATAAGCAATGAAGCAATCGAATTCAATTGTCCGTTAGTCGAATCCGACTATCATTGTAATAATGAATATGAATATTAAATAATATATTAGATGATGGGTAAAATGTACAATAAGCTCTCCTTTTATAGGCTTGAGCGTGAAGGGTTACACCCTTTCATATAATTAATTAATCTATTTTAATAATTTATTTTATATTCATTACATTGCCACTCCCTTTAAGGAAGCTTTGTCATCAAAGCTTAAGTATTTTCCCTAGTGTCGTTCTTCATTCTGACTCGGTGTCGGTATTAGAATTGGACGAGGTCTCTTGTGAAGATACTTGCATGTCCTTTCCATTGATGATTTTGCACTGTATTGTCTCATTGTTCCTACATTTGTGACTAGGGCTCCAATCATCATCGCATCGACGATATATGTTTTTCTTCTTTTTCTTTTTATTATCAGAGTAACCGTTAGATGACTTTGATCTATTTTCCATTTCATAGGTGTATGATTGAGGTTTGTGGCATTGATGGCCGGGAGACCAAGTATCTACACAGTACCTACAGTGTGTCTCTTTTTCTTGTCGATAATGGCTATCGCCTTTTGTTTTTATTCCTTCCAGTTTGCGTTCTACGGCTTTTGCTTTACATCTTGATACTTCTACATTAGGTATGTCATGTAACTTTAACTCTTTTTGAAGGTGTGGTTTAAGACCTCCTAAATAGGTTTCGAGTCTTTTATTGTCATACAACCCAAATACTCGCGCTGATAAGGATTCCCATTGATGAGTGAATTCCTCAACGTTTCCGACTTGCTATAGTCTGGTAAGTTTACTAAAAAATTCATCTTCTTTGATTCCTTGAAACCTATTAAAAAAATCATTTTTGAACAAGTTCCAGGTGTAGGTAAAATTATCTCTCTTCCACCATAAGTACCAATTATAGGCATACCCTTCCATATGCATTGACGCATATTTCATCTTCTCCTCATCAAATTGAATGTTGTAAATGTCGAAGTATTCTTCTGCTTTGTTTAGCTAAGCAACGCATTGGTCTTCACTCCCACTGTATTTCGACAACTCTATTTTTGCCTCAGGTGGGTGCACTTTGTAAGGGCGACGTTGATTTCCTTTTTCCTTATGGTTTGATGGTGGCTCGGAACTGCTAGATGATGAAAGTGACATATCTGAATTACTTTGTTGTTGGCGATGATTTTTAGTTTTTCTTTTCTCTACTATCTTACTTATAGTGTCTATCCTGTTGTTTAAGCATGCCTCCATATCTAGTAGTACTTATGTTTCTATCTCTTGCTTAAGCGTCGCATTGTTAATCTTTATTTATTTTTGAAAATCTTCTTGATTCTTTGCGAGTGTTTCCTAGATGGCAACATGAAATGAGGCATCTGGCATGTCTAGACTACTGACGTGGCCCGGACTGGGTATGAACCTTTGTAACATATCGAATAATGTATTATGGTTCTGCGTCATGGTGCTCATGTTCTCTGTTATGGTGTTTATGTTTTGCGTCACGGTACTCATTTTTTCATCCAAGTCTTTTTTTTTCATTCAGGATGTCAAGTTTGTCGTCGAGCCTCCTTTCTAGTACCACAACAAGCTTGTCTTTGAGTAATGTATTGTTATTCTGCATCTTTTCCTTCACGCATTTTAGGTCAGTGCCAAGGGACCTTATGTTCTTCTTCATTTTTTCGATTTGCTCCTTTAGCTCTGCCATGGTCCTGGACCTTGTATGTGGAGGTGTGTATTTCCACTCTATTTTGACTAATAATATATTAATTAATTAATATTATTATTATTATTATTTTGTAAACTATACAAATTATTGTATATAATTTTTTTCTCTTTTTTCTTTTTAAACAAATATTATAATAATAAATATAATATTTGGTTTTTTTTTTTGAAATATATTATATTGCAAAATTTTTGAAATAATATAATATTATATATATANTGAGAACACAGGGAGGAGGATAGCGTGGGCTGGTGGCAGTGTGGTGTGAATGCAGCAGTGGGAGGAAGGAAGGGGCAGCGCGGGGGAATAGAGGGGGTGTGAAGGGCGCATGGGGGAAAGGGAGGAAGAAGGATGGAGGGGAATGGAGAGCGGAGGGCCCGAGGTTGATGGAGAGTGGAGCTGGGAGGAGGGCGCACGAAAGATGAAGTAGGGTTTTTGGTTTTGTTTTTTGGTTTTTTTTTCTCTTTTTTTTTTGGCAATAATTCAAATGAAGTCATAGGTAGTAGAAGAAATTAAGGATTGATGAGCTGATTCCAAGCTCAAGTAGGGTTTGAAGGATCCGAATCCGAGCTCAGGTCAAGGGAGCCAAATCCAAGCTCTGATACCAGATGAAGCAACTGAATCCAGTTGTCCGTTAGTCGAATCTGACTATCATTGTAATAATGAATATGAATAGTAAATAATATATTAGATGATGGATAAAATGTACAATAAGCTCACCTTTTATAAGCTTGAGCGTGAAGGGTTACACCCTTTCATATAATTAACTAATATATTTTAATAATTTATTTTATATTCATTACAAGCGACATGGGAGGACGATCAGCGTGGACGCTAAGGAATCGAGAACGCCACAGGAAGTGGACACAAAAGGAGGTAGTGGATGGCATGGAGGAGATTGTTGGTTGTTTTATTATTGTAATTAATTCACCAAATATTTAATTATCGACCGAGATTTGTAAACTTAGAGTTGACACAAAATATATTCGAAGGTAGAAGGGTACCTAAGGTGTCATGGAAATATTTTAATGAAGAAAAGATCGAAAGATCTTTCAAAATGAAAAATTGAGTCAAACTCCAGAAATTCAACTACTAAGGTAATTAGACTGGGACAAGACTACTAGATTGGAGCAATATCTATCTATACTACTCTACTCTATAAACAATAAAATGGTATAATACTATCCTAAGAAAGTGAACTATCCTTTATCGTGGAATCTATTAATAAATTATTCTGCTTCTTAAGAAAGGTTATAAACAAATTCAGAACTCTTACTATATGAACACAAGAGATTATATTATTTGAGACAATATTACAACTACTTAATTTATATAAGAAATCCAATCACTAAACTACACATGCAATTAACAAATATACAATAACTAAACTAAATTGTCTAGTTCCATTCTCCTTGAGGATTCTGAGGATATGCATTCATTGTGATCAGAACTGGAGAAGGAGGTGTATCAAAATGGCTTTCAAAAGAAATAAAGAAACTGAATGGAACTAAGTCTAATTTAACTTCTACAAATAGATGTAAACTAAGGAGTGTCCAGTTACAAGTAATAGTAAAAATTTTGATTTATTCCATAATAAAATGACTTTAATTGAAAAAGATGCTATTAAAAATCAATCTATTAATTAAGAAATGAGATTCTTTTAAAGGACCTACTTGAAATTAAGGGTATACTATTCTTGCATGAAACAGATATAATTGAGAAACAAGTAGAAAACTTAATAAAGAAGCAAGTAGAAAACTTAATAAAGAGGTTGCATTTCTTAATCTAGTCCTATTCTATGAACATCTTCAATAACTATAGAGTGAGGAAGATAAACCTTATGCTAGAAATGATGATCAAACTTATAAAGAATTGATGTGCTTTTCAGATAATAAAGTTAAAAAAAAAATTCTAGATGCAATCTAAATAAGAATGAAGTACACTAAACTAGAGATGCAATTAACAAATTCTAAAATAGTAATGAATGAAGGAGTCAGGGACAAAAAGGAACACAACTCAAAACTGAGATAAAAGGGAATGAAAGATAGGAATGACTATAGAATTTGATGGATACTTTAAGTGGTTTAGAATAAGGTCCTAAATATGTATATAACTATTGTTTAATTACATAACTTAACATAATTCAAAAAACTAAGAAAATTGAACTTTAAACAGTCATAAAACAGAACATGAAATATTAAAGGTTGAATGAAGGTATGGATGACAGTATAAACAAACAATTCGAATGATAGTCTGGATGGGACAGATAGTGAAAATTACGAAATAGATAACCTAAATGATCTTAACATCAACTGATTTATGCACATGAGGATGTAATGCAGAAAAGACAATGATTAAACTTATTTAATACCTAAAATGACAAAGGAATAACTTGTGCTAACCTACAGTTAAAAAGAGAACTTACTTCCTATTGTTTAATGAAACAAACTAAGAAATAATTGAATTAAATCTACAGCTAAACAATAATTGACAGAATTAAACCTAACTGCCAACTAATATTAAGACATTAAACTAATCAAACTCTATCTGATTGCAAATATGGAACTAGGAAACAAGCTAGAAAGAAAGCTGGAAATGACTATTGCGTGACTAGTCACTTGCGATACTGGAAATGGAAACTATGTTAACGACATGATATAAATTACATTACTCACAACAAACACACGTTACGGGAAATAAGGAAATAAACAACATCAATTTATAAGAGAATCAAACTACATAAAAAAAAATGGAAATGTAAATTACTTAGCTGTAAAAAGGAAAATAATGAAAAACACACAGAAATGGAAGACCGCTGGTTGTTGAGGAACCCTCTCAGCAATCAAGGTTGCACTTCACTTAATCAACCACTCACAAAAGAAAAGACACGTATGCACAACTGAGAGCATAACTTATATTGAATTCAGAATAGAGTTCACATAGCTTCTTTGATAATGATTGATCAACCAACTAACTAGCTAGCTCGACTCTCGTTTGGAGATGAATTTATATATTTTTTACATGGATGAGCAGTTCGACCCTTTTAGTGGTAGACCGCTCCAAAAATAGTCAACCTTAACTACTAATTCAAACAACCATGTCACGATTGGCAACAATGCACAACCACCTTCCTGATCCTTCACGCGTCAGTTCTCCTCGCGTGGGATATGGGCGTATGGATCGTTGTTGACATTAGCATGAAGTGTGGTGTCAAACGGAGAGGGCAGAATCCTGAGCCTTCTAGGGAAAATACCATCATAGCAGCAGGACCCATGGACAACAGAACAACAAGAAACCATTATGTGCTTTAAACCTTTAAGAATATTCCAACTAACAGTGCATGGATTGTTCTGAGGGCTGTATGGTGAGATGGATGTGATCTGTGCATGTTTAGCGTAGATGCGTGTCCACATGGAGGCTCATCTACAAACCACAATCTGCAAATCAAGTCTATATATTAAGCACATGTACAAATATCACATAATTACTAATAAAATCATGAAATAACGAAATTAAACCAAGACTTGCATAAAGCTCAAATACGTTCATACCTGGGGTTGAATGATAAGATGAATGATAAAAAGTATACCAAAAGGTAACAAAAGTGATGCCAAAAGAGTAAATTAGCGGCCAATAATAGTGACAAAATCGGGATCAATAGAGATCACAAGAGTGAGGGATTAGATGGATTGCACAGGTGATGGAAATGGAGTATGTGAGAGATGGTGAGCAACACATATGCAACATGGAAATTTTTTCGTAGAGTTGCAAATGGAGCAGGCATGTGGGGCTGGGAAATCGATGTTATGCGATGATGATGGAAGAAGGTGGTGAGACGGAAGGGAATGGAGTGTATGGTGGAGGCAGGAAGAAGATGGAAGATAAGGTCGATAGGGGAGGAATCATAGGTGTGGAGGAAGGATATGGAATGGAGTGTAGGGTGGACGTTTTGGGTTTGAGAGGTTAGAAAGAATGAGACAGAGTGTAGAGTAGTGCAAGGAATGAACTTGCGGGCAACATAAGGGAGCACCGGTTGAAAAGAAAAGGGCTTGGTCTTGTAGGGAAAAGAGTGGATGACAAGAGGATGAGAGTGTTGAATTATTTTCCCGATGAAGAAGGGATATGGTGAGTAGCATGGAGGGTTTAGATGATGGGAATGAAGATAATGGAGAGTGAGTGAAACTGGTGGAATGAAGATCCCGGGAATAATATGAGAGTGCGTAGAGAGCCGAGCTTTAAGCTCCAATACCACTTGTAAGGATCCATCCTTACATCATTATCATAATTGATAGTATATATTTACTTATTATTGAATTTATGATTATTACATTGAATTAGTGATTATTTATACATATGAAGAGACACCATTAACCCATGTATCCTTCCAATGCCGACATTTACATAACTTAATAATAAATAAACTAATAGATAATAAATTAGTAGTTGTAATATACTTTTGGTATATTACATATTCCTTGAATGAATGAATCCCATGATCTTGGGAGGCCATTCAAGGTGGTCATAAAAATCTCTTATTATTCCACATTCTTTTTTACTGTTTCAAATCATTCCTTAATCTGATAAACCATTATGAAGTAGGACTGCATGGTCTTTGAGTTCTGTATCTTCACATTCTTTAACTGGCTCCTCAATTTCATCTTTCGATTGATGTTCTTTCCTTCGAACAGCTTCACCAAAGCATCGAACACTTCATCTGGTGTCTTCAAGGATGACACATGGGGGATGAGATTGTCCTTAATAGAATTTTCAATAACTCTCTTGGCCTTAACCAAGTTATTTGTTTGAGTAGCCTTAGCCTCATCTCCCTCTGGATTTGGAACTTCCTCACTGATATACTGATCCAAATCATTTTCTTCAAGGATGAGAGAGATCATATACTTCCATTATTGCAATTCACCAACTCCCCAAGATTGTCCTCAAGTTGAGTATAATGAATCATTCTGAAATGAGAAACTCAAATGGAAATAGCATAGATTTATATATTACCGATTTGAGGTGTTCGACCTAGCTTTGAAGTTGGTTGACCTAGGGTTTGTTAGAGAAACCCTAATTTTCCAAACTTGGAGTTTTCAAATTTTGTGTAGATATAAAGATATGCCTCCTTGAGGAGCATTTATCAACAAGGTCCTTGAGTCTAAATACTGAGGTGGGAAGCCTTTGAAACTTGATGGCCTAGTTTCTCTCGACACTAGTGTCAAGATAAAAAATGAAACTTCTTCAAATATTATTAGGCTTCCACCAAAATATGTGCCCTTCTAGGGAGAGTTATCATATCCCTCTTTTCTTCATGATATGTGGAGAGAATACCTTGAACTAGTAAGCCCTAGTTTATGTTGTTGCATAGTTCCTTCTTTCAGAGAGGCTCTGATACCGTGTTAGTTTTCTAATCTTATTTAACTTGATTAGCATCTTTACATGAAATAATAACAAGCACAACAAGATACATAATATAGATCAGATACACAAGAAAAAAATATTTTCCTCAGGGAAACCATAAAGGATAAACCCCAACAAATTTCCTCATAATAGTTCTGTCACTAAGACAATATCACAAGATGGAAAAACCCAATAATAAGAAGCCTTCTACAGCTCTCTCTCTCTCCTCCTTGTCTTTCTCTCTCGTCATGCAAAATTGAGTGAGTGTGTGTGTGTATGTAAATGAGGGAGGGTGCCTCCCTATTTATACACATCAAGTGACTGGCCTCCTAACCTGACTGGGACAACCTCTAACCCTAACAAGGCCGAATTCTCCTAGGGAGACTCCAAAAATACATTTCATTATATTAAACTAGGGACTACTGCCTCGAATTACAACAGAGGTTGTACCTCAAGGACCATACACAATCATGACATCTCGAAAGGAGGGAAACACATCTCCGATTGGGGTACAACAACATACAATGTTAATATACATCATAATATATTTCAAAGTTACAAATACAACAACAATAATTAGATATAATATTTCAAAGATGTGCATTGGATCTAAAATTGTCCATAACATAAAGAAGGTAAGGGAAATATTCTTCTTCTTCTTATGTATATTTTCGCTTATAATCATGGGGAGTGGCACATATTCAATTACTAAATTGACATAGGAATTGGAGACATGTTTTGAGATAACAAAGCTAATGGGGCGTAATTGTCATTGTCTTATTTGAGGTATGGAAAAAGGGAGATATCTTTATTTCTCAAGAAAAAAATTCCAAATAAATTCTCAATATATTTAAGAATACAATTGACAACATATGAAACATTGAATTGAAGTTATCAATAATTAAGGATACACAAAAGACAGATGCTATTGTGTACAAGAGACTAGTAAAAGTTATATAATGCATACAAGACCAAACATTAGCTTTGCAATTAGTTGTGCATGACTTACCAAGACTTATGCACTACAAGGATGCATATATGATATTGGATTATGAGTAGGGAACTATTTATTTTGGTGTAGAGTTTTTCATAAATGACAATTTGATTTGGACAAGTTCCACAAATTTACACTAGGCATGATCATTAAATGACATAGTATTTTCCTCAAGATACGTATTCAGGTTGGGTCCAAGTCTAATCGCATAGACAAACAAAAAAAATGGGCACTTGCAATTTCATCCACATAGGCATAATACAAGGTTGTTGTGTGCAATTCACATGGGCAATTTCATTGAAGGGGATCTCGGAGCATATAGGGGTTCAGTGGAACCAAGTGACCCCTTATATTGTGGCATTCATAGCATTTTGATGTTGGTGAAAATATAACTTGATTGCATTAGCTAAGGGTTGTAAGAATATGGAGGATTGACTTCTTATCATTGGATAAGAATTGAAAAAGAGATGAAGTGTAATTCTCTGTGTTAGCTAAGGGTTGATAAGCAGATGGAGGATTGACTTCACTATGTTATCTAAGGGTCAATAAGGAGATGGAGGGTTCTTTTTTCTTAAGTATTTATTAGTAATTGATTTTATAAAGAGATGGAGAGTTCATTTTCTAACTCTTCGTTAGAAATCGATTTGATAATGAGATGGAAGGTTGACTTGGCCTATTCACATTATAGTGAAGAAGGCATTTTAAGGACTTTTAGGTAATGTAGGGTAAATACTTCATTATAATAAGACGCTCAATACTTATTATATTAAACATGGTATCCATTTTTTTGTAAATTAAGAAAACTATATTAACATAAGAAGAAGATTACATGGTTTCCATTCAAAAACTTGTCAAGCCTAGCCTCGCGATAGCTCCAAAAAATGTTTCATCCTTCAGTGTTCATTCTAGTTCTAATGGGGCTACAAAAATTTCCTTTCATATTTTTCATCCTTTGAAATAACCCAAGTTTGTGCTCCTTTTTACTTATCAATAGAAATAAAATTAACATAAGAAAGATAACTGAGCCTAACTACTACTTAAATCCTGAAATAATCCTATCAATTTAAATTATGCTCATGAACCTGCCCATGTTCCTCTTTTTCCTTTCTGAGGCCATCTGTGTGTATACCGTGTGCGGGTCCTACCATCGCCTTAGCTACTAGATCCACGTCAATATTCTTTCTCGTTGATTTGGATGATTCACCACCACCACCGACTGGAGATGGGGGAATGTAGAATTTCAAACCTAGTTTGCTTTCGATCAGATCTACCTTTCTATGCATCAACCTACAATCACGATGGTGTTATTCCAGGAATGAATAGGGTTTGTGTCTCCCATACTCTTATTTCCCCCCTCCATCATCACATGGGACATGATATTTTTTATGATCCAATACAACATCATCATTCATTCATAAGCCGACACTCTCCCATCCGTGGTGCCAAGGTCCATGACCCATTCCTCTACATCCACCCTTATTTTTCCCATAGGGGCCACCTTTGTCCTTTCCCATAGCTCCTTTTCAATAGCCTCAATCTCCTCCCGAATGAAAATGGGGAAATGGTCACGAAAGAAGGTAGCGACAGTCTAAGCTTGCATCTAAGCCCGAGTGACTCTTCCACCAACTTCCCTCAGCAACCCCCTAGCTTTGGTCTTCCTTCCATGATCATGAGGATTCATCGAGTTGTTTACTTTAGAGATACCATGCTTCTCCCTCGAATCCATGTTCTTATGAATGGTTTTCAGATAGATGGATTTTCTCAGGGGGCGATGCACTCTGACATTAATAGAAACTGTAAGGACAAGTATAAACAAATTTGGGCAAGGAAGAATCCCTCGTTTTTCTGACTTTATAGCAAGAATCACTATGATTTATTAAAATGGGGCATTCCTTACTCAATCCTTCATTTCTTTCCCCCCGTGTTATGATAAGAGTACCCTTCTCAATTTCCTCCATGATGTACTGCCTAAAAACCTAAGGTGAGATCCCGATCATATCATTCCCATATCTCACCTTCATTTGTAATGAGTGTTTATCTCAATCAAGGCCTAGGATGGAATGTCTCTTAATTGTCCTTTCCTCCTTAGGATTAAATGTAGTGGGATGTACCTGCATCATATGCGTGTGGGTTTGTGGGGTTCTCATGCATACTCTACACTACCCTACTTTCTCATACAGCTGGCATGTGATCGTCCTTAGCCAAATGGAGGCACTGGTCTATCCAATTTGTGCCTTCAAAATCTTGCATCTATCCTTCCCTAATGCGATGGACTCCTTTTTCCCCCACATTAGCTAGAATGGTAGCCACCTTGTTAGTGTCTCTTCTAACGTGGCTAAATTTCTAAGTTTGGTTTGAGGAGAGGTGGACCCCCAGCTTTTCCACTCTTTTCCTAATGCGCCAAGTGGTAGAAACATTTTCCACCCTTTTTCATTGGAAATATGTCTGGCCATCTGGAGAATGACCCACGAGTCTCCTTCCACCACCATTAGGAGCTAGCATGCTATGGAAACTATCTTGAGACCTTGCATAATACCTTCGATTTCCAAAAAACTTTCCATTTCCATTCCATTACATCCGTAGTATATGTTCATGATGGCCATTGTTGAGTCCCTGCAAACTCCACCATATCAATATTAACCTAGGTTTCCTTTTGATGCTCCATCAAAATTGATCTTGAATGTTCCATATGGGGGTGGAAACCAATACTTTTGGTCATCTCCTTGGCAGATCCTAGGGATCATTTGGTGTCCCGTTATGACTTTTATTCTAAGCTGCCATCCTTCCATGATTATGTTTTCTTGTTTAGTGAGATCCATATCCTTATCTGACCACTAGAGATTCTTCATCATCTCCTGGATATTGCGAGTGAGTATCCTCAAATTCTTCCTCTTCGGATTTTGAATCCTAAAAAATAATTGTATTCCTCTCCTTCCATACAACCTAAGATATCATCCCAAGGAACATTGACCATCTCAAATTGATGACTAGGTTCTGAAAAATTTTCATGTTCTAGTTTTTAGTAGTTTGGTTGGGGTGTCCCATAAATCTATCCATTCGTCTAAAAATGTTGGCCCCTCGATCCTAGATTTTTGTTTTGAAGGGGAATTCATCCAACATATGGTTCATATCCTCCTCTTTGTTGTAGCACAGTGGACACTGCGTTGGACCTTTGAACCCCCTTTTCCTGAGGTTTCCCCCTGTCAATATTCTTCTTCTTATGACCAACTAGATGAAGGCGGCGGTGTTTGGAAAAGGATTCATTACCCATATATTTTTCCAAACCTCCTACAGAGCGTACCCTCTTGTATTCCTTATATCATAAGCTTCCTTTGTTTTGAAGATTCCTCTAAGAGAGTACGGTTGATTGAATTGTCATTAATGCCAATATGGGACTTGCAGTGGCCCCACATATAGTCATTGATGCCACCAAGTCCCTCTTGTAGTACACATGTATGGATGATCCCATCAGCATCACGTCCAGTTCCTTGAAGCCCTTATAAAGATGGGTTGTGACTTGTAGCACCTCAGGGAGTCCTAACAAGGTCCTTGAACCCACAAGGTTGGATCTTGGAGCCACCACCTTGTTGATGATGTTGAAGACCCTGTTGATGATGATGAAGAGCTTGGTGATAATGCTAAGGCCCTTGTGGACAATGGAGAATCCATTGATTGGTTGAAGAAGAATTAATGACCCATTATGTGTTCATTTATGCTTTGATGCGGTCATGGTACCCTAGGAGAAGTCTTGGAAAACCCACGGGAGGTGGAACTCTTGTATGGTATTATGTCTATTGGAATATTGTGGAAACCATGGATATGCCCTAGGTATGATGAACAAGCCTTTGAAGCACTTGAATAAATATTGAAGCACTTATGAAGCATTGAATAAGTGCTTGGGCCTACAAGTTGGTCCTTAAACCCACAAGCATGATGAAGACTTCATGGTGTACTCCTTTCCTTGTTAAGGAGTTATTTGTGTCATGGTGGTGATGAATTATCTCTTGGTAAATACCTTGGTTGGTAATGTATCCCTCAGACTTTGGTATGATGATCCCCTTGCATGTGAAAGTATTATTCTTGCACACATAGTGAGAATCCCTTACTTGGGTCTTTTCCTTGAAAAGGAATTTGAAGATACCTTGAAGCTCTAGTGTAAAAGAAGCATCGCTTAATGAATGTGGTACCTATGATGCATAATTGCAAACCCTTGACAAAGTATTTTGTTTATACAAGTGAATCCCACACCTATGGAAATATATTGGCTTAAATAAAGAATCCATAGATATGTTCAGTATTATGGTGAATATCATAAAAGTATGGATTCCATAGTCTCTTCTTCAAGATCACATACAAAATAAAAAAGAAAACAAAATAATAGCCCTTATTTGAGGGACGGCTTTCCAGATGAAAGGATGAATTAATCCTTGATGATTTTAGCTTCCCTAAGGGAAAAATGGCATATAATATATATGCTAGAACTCAAAATTTACCCCCGGTTGTGATAGTGTAATCTCAAGGTAACCACAATATCAATCTTTACGAAGAAAAATTGGCTCTTTTTCCACCAGAGAGGGATATGTCAATAGATAATCTCACAGGCCAGAAATTTTTGTAAAGAAATCAAATTTAATAATAATAGTGATTGAAACTAGTGCTCATTGGGAATGGAGTCCTATATCAGAACAAGTTTAATAGTGCTTTTGTAATGGAAATTTAAAGAGAGACAGGGTAGCTACTCATTTACAGTAAAAAAGTTGATTGTCTAGTGATAAAGAGGAATTAGAGATAGTCCGTTAATATGGGCATCTAACAAGGATTAATCCAATACTAACTTTAAATGAAATGATTTGTGAATGCTTTAAAGAAAAGGACCATAGCATATGATTATGAATTCTAATCCAATATAAACTCATTCAAGCATGAAAGGATAACACAATGGAAAGGTAAACATGAAAGCATTCACATAAATAAGAGAAGGTACAGACTATAAAGTAAATAACTTAAGAATCTATGCAAAATTCCTACTTGGTGTTGTGAGGGATATCTACCTTATGACTTGGGGTCCTAGGTTCACCAACATACTAGGGGTTGGCTTACATACATTAAGGGTTTGGAACATAAATAGATAGAATAATGGTTATCGATACAAGTACCTTTTTCAGACAGTTGATCTTAACTTTCAATCCCTTCTTCAAATGCTCCAAATCTCTCTGCACTTCAATACCTACAACAAAGATAGATGATATTCCACATTACCTCTTATTTTTATATAAATGAACATGAATAGACTACAATTTCATTAATGATAAATGACAACATAGATCATTATTCATAAAAAAAAAAGCATGCATAACAACATATGTGGAAGAAAGACATTCTTTATTACTAAAGGTTCTGAGAACATTACAACCCTATCTGAGACAAACCTTCTTCTACAGACTAGGGATTGACTCCTCCTTGCTCCTATCTCCAAGATATTTTCTCCAGGATAACCTTGCTCTCCAAAGTTGCTTCCCCTATGCTATACCCCTCCCCTATATTTATACTTGGTGATGAGGAGAGATTACAAGGCCTAGGATGGTTAGGGGAGTTAGGGAAGTTAGCATATCAAAACCAACCGCCTCTAAACTAATCATGTTTTATTTTTTAAGCCTGTATTAAGGTCTCATGGGTATTATATAAGGCAACTCATGAGTGACTCACGTCTTTTACATAGGAAATTCGTGAGTGCAACATTTTAGGGATAACTCACGGGTTGCATAAAGGCTGACCCGCGAGTGATACACAAGTTGTCCCAAGGGGACCCGCAAGTGCAAGTCAAACTCAAATATAAAGGTGGAAAGGAAGAAGAAACAAGTATGTATCAAAGCTTAGCTTCATCTATAGTGTTTAGGCTACTTCAATCCACTTTTTCCTTTTGTGTCCCCACACATTTGGTGTCAGTACTTCGACAGAGAAGTTCCATTTCATGGTATAATAGATGCCCCCTAATGTATGAGGTCGGAGGGTAGAGATGGCTGAAATACATTACAAATATTTATTTATTACTTGGAGGGAATCAGTTCAAGTTCATAGAGAAGTACCTGAAACAGACAAATCAAAGTCAATTAAAAAATAATCACTAAGGATTCCATGTTCAATAATGTGGAACACTAGATCCTTTATAAGATTGATTTACATCATATAGTATGGGAAAAAAGGCCACGCATGTTTTACAAAGGTGGATCAAAGCCACATAAGTACAATGATATATATTCAATAGCTGGAAATATTGTCACAGAGTATGGCACAATATTGCACAAATTAGGTTATAGAGGTTGTATCCTAAGTTCTTCGTCCAAATCCATAGAAACCAATACGAATCCTACCATGTGAATACAATGAGCTGAAGTCGAACATTTAAGGATTCTATCAGAGTGTCAGTTAAAGAGTTGTATTGACAACCAATGCAGAGGATTCCACCAATATGAGAAATGGATCCTAAGGTACTATCTTTGAAAATCTAGGTCTTCTTCTGCATGAGGTGCCGATCGGAATCCATTGTGCAAATAGGAAGGAAATGAATCCTTTAACATGTCACATGAACAACTAGTATACTGGATAAGGGAAGATGTACGTAGGAAAATATCAGAGATGGAAATGATAGGAATCATGATGAACAGACAAGGGATAGCAATCCTTAAACAATGAGCATGACACAGAGATGACCCAAGGAAGCTTTAAACTTACAGATGGTACAACTAGAACTATCTTCCATGTAGGAGACATGGTCATATTCCAAGTGTATCGAGACAAGTGGAGGAGTAACGACTCAAGGTGTTAGATGAACTAGGAAGTAAAAATTGAGACATGAGTTTTGGGAGGATCAAACTAGTGCTTTGTTTAAGGATGACTTACTTCCAGAACTTATAAATCAAAGAATATGTTTCCTTCCCTTCCTTTCTTGTTAAGTTTTAACGAGTCCAAGAAAGTAAACTCAAGTCCTTCATTTTTTGCAAGATTTAAGAAAAGAGAGAATAGTGCTTGATATATCATTGATATGTGGATTTTACGATCCCGAATTAGCAAATGCTCGTCGTTATTTTCATAGTTTTGAGATTCTGAAAAATCCAAAGAAGACTCTACAAGGGTGCTTTTTCATAAATTTAGTCTCCCCAGTACGAAAAAAGTATAAAACAATACAAAGGAGAACTCTCTTAGCTTCTATAGAACTAAGGTATACCTTTTTTGTACTTAGTCGGCAAGGTCGGAAAAAAGGGTAAACTATCACCCAACAGATGCTCCTTCAAAAGCAAGCATGTAGCCTTATTTTAACAAGTGTGAAGGAAGAAAAGATCACTGGGAAAGTTTCATGTATTTATGAGATTGGTATGAACAACCGTAAACTCAATGCTTTGTACTAGGTTTTAACGAGCATGACAGTGGCATAAAGAACGCTCAGAATCTTTTTCATGTTTAGGTTCAGAGAACAAAAAAGAGAAAAGAGAGCTCAAACATGTTATTTGAAGAGAATAATTATTCGCTTACACAAATAATATTACCAAAAGACTTGGAATATTACATAAGCCATAATAATATATAAATTGATGATAGATTACAAAGTGAGTGCCATATATATATTAATCGTAAAGGCACTTTGGATACTATCCATGAAAGAATGCGCCATTTTAGAATTCTTTACTAATAACTATTTATTAATTATTAATATCAATATGTATTAATTAATAATTAATATTGATATTTAATAGTTGTTATTAATTATATAATAGTTATTTAGTGATTATTTATTATATATATTTTTGTTCATTACATTGCCTCTCCCTTAGAATTGTTTTGTCCTCAAAGCACAATTATGGAAAACTTTATCCCTTGTTCTAGATCGTAATGCTTTCTCAAGACATTGTGTGTTGGTAGTTGCAATATTTGACGAAATACGATGATACCTTCTTTTAAACATTGTATGGAAATGTTGCGTCAGTTGTGAATTCATCCATCCGAGATATACCTTTAACGGAATTATTTGCGGATCGATTGTCGAGAATTGTCGATTTTGTCTTTGCTCTTTGTAGGAATAATACTGGTAATTTTCCTTTTGATTTTTTCATCTATCATAATGACTCGTGTGATTCGGATCGCGATAAGGAACTCAAATTGCCTTTGAAGTGTTTACTAGAACTTCAACTTTTGGTGCTTCTAACGATTTTTGTAATTGTTTTTCGGAACCATTTTCTGTTGATGCTTGTAGTGATGTGACAAGAAGATTGTTCTTTTGAACTTTGACGAGATTTGCATTGCTTCCCTTTTTTGATGTTTGAATTTTAGCCTTTGATGACTTCTCTATTGTGTTAGTCATCGTTTCTGTTTTAATTTGATGTTGGTTGTATCGACTTCTATGATTTGGCTGATGATAAGGTATTTGAGACATTTGTGGAACCCATGTAAAAACTTTAATTGTTTTTGATTCTTGCGATTTACTAACTGATAATAACTCTAAGGATTTTTTTAACTTCTCATTTTTTAATTTTCTTATTTGTTCAGTCAACTCTTGATTCAAAATTTTTAAGCGAGAATTTTCTTCATTTTTTTGTAATAGTTTCTTATTGAAATCATTTTGGAGATCCACTTCTTTTTGGTGGAATTCCTCTTGGATTTCCTCTTGCGATCTGTTTTCCCTTTTTAATTTCTTAATCTGTGTGATCAAGTCTTGACTATGATTCTTCAAACGAGTAATTTCTTCATCCTTACTAACGACAATTTTTTTTAACTTCTTTCTGCTTCTTTTGTTCTAACTTCATATTACCCCATGAAATCATCTCTGATATATCCTGGAATTCTTCAAATGTTGGAGGTTCCAATTCTGACTTCATTGTAATATCTTGAAATGTGATTCTCTTTCGCTTATAGAAAAATGTCAGAAACTTCTTTTTGGCATTTAAGATGAAAGTCCCCAATGTTTTTATCCAGCGTAAACCCAAAATTATGTCACCGTCGAAGCTCCATAAGGAACTAACAATGAATTTCGATGTGACCATATAATCTCCAACACTCAGTTGTAAGCCACTTATTTCAGTTCTTTTTTTGTCCAAAAAGTCTAGCTCTTCCTTTATATTTGACTCAGGAATCACTAAATGGTTAGAGAATTCAGTACTAATATAATTATTTCTTTCAACAGGTGCAATAGAAATGGTGATATCCTTCCCTACAAGTGTCCCTTTAATTTTAAATAATATTGCAACATTTTTTTGTAAGGTGATAGGAAAATTTTCCTTCTTTTCAACATTAAAATCCATATTCTTGAGTTTTCTTTGAAATGTAATCAATATCTCCTTCTTCTTTTTTCCAATAGGCTGTAAAAAAGTTAGTAGATTGGGTGATTGGGAGGAATGAGTGTTACCTTCCCCACCTAACTTCAAATCTCATTTTCTTTTTAGTAGCAATTATTATGGACCTTTTTCTATCTTTTTTCTTCCTTAAGTTTTGTAAAATGTGAGTAGATTGGGTGGTTGGGAGGAATGAGTGTTACCTTCCCCACCTGAGTTCAAATATCACTTGCTCTTTCCTAGTAATTATTATGCACTTTTATATTCAAACTCAAACCCACTTTAAGAAACCAGGTGTGGTTTCACTTTTACCCTCTCTCTTTTTTTTCCTTTTACTTTTATCTTTTCTTTTTTTTAACCTTTTTTTTTCTTTCCTTTTTTTTTCTCTTGTTTTTTACATTTTTCTTTTTCCTTTGGACAATGTCCAATATTTTACGGAAACCCTAAAATATTGCTACAAGCCAAAAATCAGACAAGGTATGAGAATGAAGGCCAAAGGCCCAAATCAGCCAAACAAGGCTCTGATACCACTTGAAGCGAATAATTATTCGATTACACAAATAATATTACCAAAAGACTTGGAATATTAAATAAGCCATAATAATATATAAATTGATGATAGAATAGATATGATGATAGATTACAAATTGAGTTCCATATATATATTAATCGTAAAGGCACTTTGGATACTATCCATAAAAGGATGCGTCATTTAGAATTGTTTACTAATAACTATTTATTAATTATTAATTATTAATATCAATATGTATTAATATTGATATTTAATAGTTATTATTAATTATATAATAGTTATTTCGTGATTATTTATTATATATATTTTTGTTCATTACATTATTTTTCCATAAGTTTAGTTCTCCTGGCCCGGAAAAGAGATAAATCTATACCTGAAGATACTCTTCTAGATTCCGAAGAAAATAGAGTATTCTTTTTTCGTAAGTAATCCATAGGGTCAAGAAAATGGTTAAACTTATACCGCTATGGATGATCCTTCAATTACTTTAACAATTCTGAAAAAACAAGTAACTCGGCTATCCAATCATGTTTAAGGATTCAGACTAGGGCTTAAAGATAACTCAATAAGGGCAGGAGCCTTATAATCAAGAGTAGTTCAACAAAAGATGAAAAATGAGGTCCATTTTGATGTGAAAAGAAACTACAAAGGCTTCCCGCAACCTAGTAAAATGCGGCATGGGTACCAGAATCAGAAAAAAGTGTTCTAACTAGGGTGACCCATGTGAGGGAGGTTCTAACCATGGAAGAAAAACGATGTTTGAAAGGTAAGAAGTGGTTACATAGTGCAGTCCATGGATAAAAAGAAGATCCTAGATTTCATCAGGGGATAAGGTATAAGTGAAATATGTGCAAAGGGGATCAAATCCTAACCTAAATGCAAAGAAAACATGCTCCATTTTCATCCATGGCCTGTAATACCTGGTTAAAAACAACCAGCATTAGTCCAGATAGAAAAAATAATCCAAAATATATAAAAGTGGGTAACAATTATGATATTTTTACTATAAATAGTGGAAATAAGTTTAAAAATCATTACTTTGGGTTTTACCTTATTTGTGCAAGTTTTACCTCTCCTCTTAATCAAATGATCCGTGTGAGAAATCAAGTGGATATAAATTCAATCTGCATGTTGCAAGTACTTCATATCTCCCTTATATTTATTTTAATGCTTTCAAATATTAATTTTCATGCTTTATTTTATGTTTTTGTCCTACCCTAAAACCAATATGCAACACTCGTAGGTATCCTTCTATAAAGTCACGAGTATGAGAAGTAATCATGGGTTTATAGTGGGGAACTCACGAGCGGATCACGTTGTCCACACTAGCAGTCACGAGTTATGTGCAACGAAGTTTTTTAACGAATCTAATGGTAAAATTGTTGAAATGGTAGGTCAATATGGTGCTAGAGTGGCGGGAGAGAGAGCATGTGAACATGGGTAGGCCATCCATGGGTGATCCAATGACATTGTATGCTCTCTGTAGGTGCGGATTATTAAAATTCTACCGCACTTCGAACATGAGAGCCCAAGTATGGATACTAGAGACATTGGTACATTTGTGGGACCATAAGATTGGTATGTTCGATCTCCAGGGAGAGACCCTAGAGCTTACTGCCAAATATATTTACTTTATTATCGGATTGTCTCATCGAGGGGCACCCATGAACTTGGGAGGCACCGACCGAGGGGGTGATCCCCTTAGCGTACATGATTATGTCAACACCTAATGCATACCTGGCACATAGAAATCGAGAACACAAATCCCGATAGCACAGATCACCAAGTTCCCATTAAAAGTGTTTGTAAGCACTGTTTCTAGATTGGTGGGGTCATCTGCTTTGCTCTTGGCTACACAAACCCACACGCGCATAGCAATGGAGTGTCTACAGGGGGTGAAATATGACTGGTTTTCGAGATTAGTCCTGATCATGAAGAAACAACTCTTAGACTGCAGGACATGAAGGAAGAAGAACTTTGGCTACGTGATAATTTTATTTGCTTTCTTATTCGAGAGTGTACCTACATTGAGCCCCACATTGACACTTCCACCCGCCCCTCCCCATGAGACTAGACTTACGAGGTGGGGTGATGTATTCCTTTTCCAAGGTGGTGGTGAGGTCCAAGGTGGATACGATGATGATTTCTATTCATCGTGGATTTGTCAAGTGCCTGCTCTGGAGTAGGTCCCATATGAAGGATTGGACTTTCGCGACGATCTTGAGCTAGCTCTCCCTCCTAGAGAATCATGGGGATACATGGGTAAGTTTTTTATTTTCACATATTTAAATTTTATGATCTTTTTGTTTATAAGTTTATATACATATGTAATTCATTCGATTCTTATTTGTTCTTTATGATATGCATATATTGGGCATGTATGTCTAAACGAACATCCAAGGACCTTTGTGTGACCAGTAGATGGTGGCGCAAATGAAGTTATGCTTCGTATAGTGGAAAGAAAGCTAGCCAGGATTACCCATGATGTACCAACACTAAGGATGG
Source organism: Pseudotsuga menziesii (assembly GCA_001517045.1). Lineage (NCBI taxonomy): Eukaryota > Viridiplantae > Streptophyta > Pinopsida > Pinales > Pinaceae > Pseudotsuga > Pseudotsuga menziesii. The sequence continues at coordinate 280,316 of LPNX011171355.1, forward strand.
AGTGTAATCCCATGGCCATGAGGGAGCATGTGGTGGGAGTACCTCCAACCTGGTTATTCCTACTCTGAATAGTGTCCAGGATTGTCCTATGTTACCAGGAGGTCATGGAGGCAGCTACAATTGATGAGGCTGAGGGGTTTCCATAGCTTTAGTATATGAGGATTTCAATCCTATTTTTGTATTTTGGAAGTATTTATTAACTGAATCTTCGAACCAGAAACTCGATGTATATGGACATAATTTTTACACATACATATATATACCTAGTTATTTACATGTGTCTCAAATGTATCCATGTATTTATTTTTTACAGAGTGTGTGATAAATTCCAATCTAATATGTATTTAGAAAATGCATCAGTGATTTTATTTTGATTTATTGAAATATGTTAATATATAATGTGCTCAAATTCCTTTCAAGTAACCTAATTCGTAAAAACTAATGTAAAAGTATATGGTGTCTCACCTGGTAGACCCCATGGAGCTGAGAGACCATTAATTGCGAGTCGAGTCTAACTTCCAGGAAGGTGATACCATGCGATATAGCATCCCAAAGAAGCTCAATAATGACATTGTACTCAGCTACATTGTTAGCTGCTGGACCTAAACAACCGCCACCTAAGGCAACCCATTTTCATGTGGGTGCATAAATGACCCAGGAAGTTGAAGCCAAATTGTATGTGTGACGATTGGCACCATTAAAAAACCCTACAAACCACTCTAAATAAATATGAAACGACACTAGAATACGTAAGAAACACTAACCTGAAATGACCATGTACAAAAATACACAACTAATAATACAAGAAAAAGCATCATGCCTAAGCGTATTACTTCTTCAGGTAGAGCCCATTTCAAGGATCAGGCGGCATACGCACCCTTCTTTAATAATTTTGAAACAATGTACAGGCCTAACCACATAGATTTAAACTTGCATGCCCCTAGGGGTTCCTTAACGGCCTTGTCATATTGATTTTTCACCCATTGCTTGTGTGCCTCATTTTCTATGAGCGCATCTCTACGTTTTTCATCTAGATGTTCCAAATGCAGCAAATGTTCCTCTGACTCAGAAGTATTGGGAAGTATGTGAATTGCAATTTTTAATGATGGTATCTCGCATTTAACCAGCGTGACTGCTTCCACCCTGTGAACGAGATAGAAGGTTGAAAACCTTATGGAAGTCTTAACATTCCTTCGGTATGCCCAAAGCGTAGGATACAATATGATGTACCAATTTGACCTACTTGCATTTATTGTACACTTGAGAATGGTTTTCAAGGTCTTATTGATTGCCTTTACTTGTCCATTTGTTTGCGGGTAGAAGGAAGACGAGTGGTATTTCTCGAAACCTAACATAGTGGTCAATTCATTCATCATCTGATTCTGAAAAATGACTACCATGGTCAGTGGAAATCTGCTTGAGAATACCGAACCTCACAATGATCTGATTAAAAATGAAATATGTTGTCGTCTCACCATCGGCTTTAAATGTAGGCATTACCTCTACCCACTTCGAAAGTAGTCAATAGAGACAATGATATACTTGTTACCCCTAGCAGAAATTGGGTTGTAGGTCATGAAATATACCCCCCACTTGGTGAAGGGCCCTACTACAATGATGGGAAAAAAAGGACCAGGGTACGACCGCATTTTTCGGGTATAGAGCTAACATGGATGACAAAGCTTTACATCCTCTACACAATCTTTGAAGATGGTAAGCCAGAAATACCAAGCACACAAGATCTTTAGGGTTGTTTCTAACCCAGATAAATGACCCCCACATGCTCCATTGTGCGAATCATTTAGGACAAGATCAGCCTCCTCATGGGTAATTCATCAACTTAAGATAGAATCTACCCCTGCTATATAACGTATCACCAATTATGAGGTAGTTTTTGGCATTCAATATTAACTTGTGCCAATCTTCCCGTGAGAAGGTTGTAGGACACTTCAAATTCTAGAGATACACTAAGATATCCCCGTACCAAGGATGAGAAGTTGAAATTAAGAAAATGTGCTCATCAGGAAATGTCTCATTTTCTATCACTATGCTTTCATCGCTCGACAACTCTGAGATAAGTTCCACAAACACTAGGGACTTCTTAGACTTAGCGGGCTAAAAATCCAGGTCAAACTCTTGGAGAATGACAATCCACTTATTGAATTTCCCCCTGATTATGTGTTGGGATAAAACATACTGGAAAGGATTTACATCTACAATAACAGTATTTGTCCTCAGTAAGATGTAGTGTCTCAACCTCTAGACGACATAAATTTCCGCCAAATCCAATTTCTTGACATGTGAATATCGAAGTTCAGGGCTATCCAAAGTGCGACTGAGATAGTATATAATGTGTTATTGAGACTCGTCATCTTCCTAAACTAGAACTACACCAATCGTGGACTTTGATTCATCCAATTGCAATATTAAGTCCTTCATCTAATCTAGCAGGTGCAAAAGAGGAATTGATAGCAGTGCTTTCTTCAATGCCTCAAAGGATTATTGTGCAGCTTCATCCCATAGAAATGGGGTGTCTTTCTTAAGCAAGTGCATGAACCCCTTAATGATATTGGCATAGTTCACAATAAAATGTCGGAGAATGTTTGAATTTCCTTGTAGACTTTGTAACTTCCTGATTGTTCGAGGAGGAGTCATATTAACAATCGCCTCTACTTTCAACGGATCGACCTTTATGCCTTTGTTGGACACTATGAAACCTAAAAGTCACCCGGAATTGATGCAGAAGATGCACATATGGGGATTTAATTCAATATTGTAATGTCTACATCTTTCAAAAATGAAACAAATATTATCGGGATGATCCTTTCTCTTTCGAGAATCGGTCGGTAGATCATCTAGGTATGGTTCAAAATGTGCTTAATATCATGGAAAACAAACTTCATTACACGTTGAAAGGTTTCCCTGGCGTTCTTCAAGCCAAAAGGAATATTTTTGTACACAAATGTACCCCAAGGAAAGATGAAGGCATTTTTGTGCTCATCTTCGGGTTTGATCTAGATCTGGTTATATCCCGAAAAACCATCCATAAACAAGAAAAACTCACTACCCGCACATGCATTAATAATATGGCCAATAAATGGCGTCGGGTAGTTTTCCTTTGGACATGCCTTTTTCAAGTCTCTGAAATCAGTACATACACATATAGGCCCCTGCTTCTTATCGACCAGAATTTGATTAGACACCCATTCTGTAAGAGAGATGGGGTAAATGAAACCGACTTTCAATAACTTTTCCACTTCAAACTTAACGGCTACCGCTTTCCATGGATTAATAGGCCTAAACTTCTATCGAGAAGGTTTAATAATAGGGTAAGTTCTGATTTCATGTTCCACAATTGATGGGTCAATTCCTAGAATATACTCGTAAGACTAGGAGAAAACATCATGGAATTCCTTAAATAATGCAGTGTAAGTGGAAATCTCTTTTGGACAAGAGTTTTCTCTGATATGCCGCATTTTCCATAACACCTAGTTTTGTAGAGATATTTATCGGTATGGTGGCATAAATTTTTGGTAGATTCCACTCAACAAACACTCCCTCCTTCGGCAAAGGATTCACAGGCTAATCAATACCTTCCGCTAGTCTCACATGGAGCTCATAATTTTCTATCCTACTCAAGTATGGAAGGAAATAGGACTTGTGATGTAAGTATTCACAAATATTCCTGAGTCCTATCATGGCTTCCAGAATGGCTTTGTAGGAAGGAGAAACCATATCCAAGAAGTCATAAGAATATGTTGAGTTCTATGCCCATGAGAGGAAGTAAGCTTCATCTGACTCGTCTGAGATGGAAGGAGTCATGATGGAATCAACAATAGCATCAAATATAGCTTGGTAAGCTACTTCTAATGCTAATAAGGTCACTTGAGGTTCTTCTTATGAAGGGATAATCCATGGGTCTATTCTATCTACAACTGTGCAGACGTTCTTCCCTACACTCATCGAACCTAAGTAGTTTATAGGAGCAAGCATTTCGAAAGTTCCCATCAAAGACGTATACATCTCGACTCCCAAATTTTCGTTCACTAGGAGCGACTAATCAATTAATGGTACATTAGACTCTAAAATGTCCATATGACCTTTTCGAGTATATGTCAGTTGGTCAACAGTCACCAACTTTCCTTCGTGTGGAAACACAACGACTCAGAAAATGGACTGTGGAATAGCGCACGTCGTGTAGGTCTAACTTCTCCAAAAAAGTAAATTATAGTCTAGAGGAACATCTACAACTTTGATTTCTATAGAGACGTCCTTCCCTTCCATTTTTATTTCAAAATATGGTAGGATACCATGTGGACGGAAAGATCTTCTATTGAAAGCAATCAACGAAGTGTTATATGGGACCAACTTAGGGGATCCCAAAGCCTTCCAACATGAAATGGGAATCACACATGTGGATGCACCTTTGTCTATTAATGTTCATCTAATGGTTTTTCCACCATGGACTACATCAATCAAGAAAGCCACATGGGAAGGTAGGCATGGTTTTACATCATAAAGGTTAAACTTAGCCATTAGGCTCACAAATTCCATACTTCCTATGGCCTCCAAAAGTGCATCTCGTTACGAAGGACAACTATGGATCACTTCTAAGGATGACATTGCACGGCTTGTTTGGGATAGTTCTTCCACTACCAATTACTTAGAAGCATCCCTCCCATTAGGTTGTGAAACATCTTTTTGAAAACACCTTTTGGTATTTTCACCATAGGATCAGCCGGTTTTTCAATTGAAAGTGGGGATGAAGTTTCGACAGTTTGATTATCCTTCTGTGAAGACTCCATTCCATAATTATTGACCATGGTATGTAATAAAGTACTGGATTAGACCATATTGATATATGATTGATCAGTAGTATGTGCATTTTGTGTGCCCCCAACGTTCTTTGGACCACTAGAAGTTGTATTTTGTCCTTGCAGGAACAGATCCTTAAGGACAACAGGTTGTTGTTTTTTCAACAACTTCTATGCTCAATCCATCAAGGGGTATTGATAGGTCAGGTGGTCTTCCTGACACAGCTTGCAAGGAAACTTTACCTTCTTTTTATCTTTCTTACCCCCCTCATCATTATTTGCAGGTTTTTTCTTATTCTGATTCCCCTCACCTTTTTTACCCGTGTACTTTTTCTCACCAGGATACTGAGTTCCCTTTTGGGTAGATGGTGCAAAAACATTTTCATTTTGTGATGATGGAGTGACAAACTTAGCTTCCTCTGCTGCATATTGTTTCACTAATAATTCATGAATCTGTTTGGCAAGTGACTCTACAGTCAATGTCTCTACTGAACCAACCACGCCATTGAAATGTGGTCCACGCTTCTGATTAGCAAAGTCTATGTTGGACCTTGGAGTCTCAGGAATTATTTCATAAAGAATCCCAAATTGAGCATAGATTAAATCTAATTTTTGGGCTCTGAGTATGACCTCCTCCAAGGTCACTCCTGATGTCGAAACATCCTTCGAATTTAAGGCAGTAAAGACTTTAAAACCCATTCCAAAAGGAATTCAGGAGTAATATTTTCTTTGATGGGAATCTTCCTTCTTCACCACTCCTGAATATGGTCAGATATGTGAGTGGCTTTATTCTTATGAAAGGTCAACAGAAGGTCTGTACCGGCATCATATTGGAGAGGAAGTTGTAAGTGGTTCAAGAAAATGGTGACTAAGTCAAAAAAACTATTGTATGAAGGAGACAAAAGTTCAATGTATCATTTAGTCCCTACACTGGTAAGAGTTCGTTGAAATGCCCTCAGTTGAATCGAATCATCATCCAATGAGTTGTAGGAGCACCAAAAAATGGAATGTCGTGACATGGTCACCAGGGTCCTCTCTAGTTTTCATTTTGAACTTAGGAATGCCAGAGGGTAATTTGATTGAGACCGGTGGCTAAGTTGGATCATGACACACAGGATCATTCATGAGTTTTGAGAAGTCTGACAAGTTTAAATTCTCCAGAAAGGGAATTCTTGGCCTAGATAGAGTTTGATATTGAGGAGTATGGGGCGAGGAAGTTCCCGAAACAGGGCTCCCAAAAGAGAGGTTGGGATTTCCCCCAGCCACCAGCTGTGATCAAGTAGAAAGGTTTTGAAATGGATTCCATCCAAAATATAAAGAATTTCTAACTTGTGGTGTGTGATATTGTGTTCGACCAGTTCTAGTTGAAACTAGAGTTGCAGACAAAGGAGCTGAGATTCCCCCACTAAAAAGTGAGAAAAGAGAGCTTCTGAATTGAGCAGCCGAAACTTGCCTAGATGTCTAAAAATGGAACCCTGAAAAACATTATGGTTCCCAGATGACACACTAACATAAGTAGGTGAAGTTCCTACATAAGGTGCAAATGGAGGAATGTGCCCTCCATACCACGGGAATCCTTGAACAAATGAAGTGGAACCACTAGGACCACTTTGAGTATTTTGTTAAAAAGAAGAAGAGGTAAAATGTGCACTGGGTATCACAGTAACCACCCCACCAAATGGACCAAGAATGTTTGAAGGTGCCGAGGGACTAGCCACTTGAGCACTTGGAGAAACCGGAGTTGAGAAAATCAACGCCACCAGAGGTGTAGTGGGTGCATTTGGTCATGGATAACTCACTGGTGAGGGAGATACAACACTAGCCATCATAGATGAGGTGGGGGTATACATGCCCCCTAGACCTTCTCCTGAACTAGACATAACTAAACTCAAAGGAACACTGACCTCATGTGAACCAAAATGACAAACTTGAACCAACATAGGGTCTCTTAGGTCAGTAAGATATGTATTGTAATTTCTTGCAAACTCGTCAACTTGCAAATATTTGAGTTGTACTGATGGAATATCATTCTGATTGTATCTAAGTTTCGTCTTTCTTGGAACTTCACTGACACTAGTTAATTCAAAAGAACCATTTGTGTCCAATCTTCGCCTTTCAAGGTGGGGGTGGAGGAAGGTTTTGCAACCTTCTAGACCTACAGGGAGGTTGATCCTCAACATATAAATATTTAAATCACACACCTAAAGGTCAAACTAGATCACAAGCATACCACAGAGCACACTACTAAAAAATCCTAAGTATCACAAACACATACAGGTAAAAGATACACCTTCCAATGGAGTGTCTGTGATGATTAGGGCCCAGAAAAAACCAGTGAAGATCGAAGAATAGTTACCTGGGGTCCTTTTATAGAAATAATCCACCTTAGTACCATGGTCATACACCTAGGTGACATTTTCATTTTTCTTGTACTTATGTCATATGGTCTAACTTAGGTTATACTGATCAATCTTGGTCTTAGGTGATTCTGGCTCATTCAATGACATTTGATGCACTCCATTTTGATCATCCTGATAGTTGAGGTGCTCTAGTTTGATCATTTTGAAATCCCAGACACCTTCATTGATGACAGGTCTTCCTTGGAGTGCTCCTCATCCCTTAAATCAAAGATCTTGTTTGACTAAGGGTGCTAGTGCATGTATCTAGTGGTTTTGGACTCTCTTTGGGAATTTATTGATTCCTAGAGACTCCCCCACTAACCTTTGTTCTATCCCATGCCTTAATTTATGACTGAGCATGCTCCAACCATGTTCACACTAGCATTTGTGTCTGTTTGGTATGGTTAGGAAGCTTATTGGTCCACCTAGGGGGGTTTAGGGGTCAAATCTTATCCTAACACTTGTATGCATCTAGATGGCCTCCAAGGGCTCTACAAATTTTCCCCATTGTATTATAATTATGTACCATACATATATACAAGTTTGACAGTAATATAAACATCAGTTATTGGCACCATCTATGTGTGTTATTTTCCTCTCTTTTACTATTTTCTTGCATATTTTGTGAATAGCTTAGATTTTGAATATTGCCTTAGCTCTTAGATATCACTGTGAATCAATTATCACATGGTATCAAATATTTGTGGAGATGCAAATCAAAACCAAAGTCTTTGAGTTGTTGTTTAGGTAATTTTACAGAAAATTCAAGTGTTTGCATTGCAAGTACAACATTGTTTCTGTCACTCAATGCGCAAGAAGAATGGAGAAGACCCATGTATTTTTGACCCCATTCAACTATTTTGAATGGAATTCTGAAATGGTTATCCAGCTGAGGTCGAAATTCGTGTGTAAATTCACCATGGGGACTAAGACCGAGCCCAACTCTTATGTGTAGAAATCGAAGTACTTCAACAAAATTGATGAGGCATTTGGTATTCTTTGTCTCAACATCTCGAGAGACCTTATCTTCCATGTCAATAGTATTGGCACACCCAATGAAGTTTGAATCAATATTGAGTAACTATTTGGGAATACTGATGAGATGAGAGACCACTAGCTTGAAAATGAGCTAATCTCACTTAGTCCAACTCGCTATGAGACAATCCAGTACTTCTTCACCAAGTTCAAAGTGTTGGTGTTTCAGTTGAAACAGTTTGGAATAGTGAAGTAATAGTATCAGTTGATCTTGTCTATCCTTTCTAAGCTAGGGCTTGAGTATTATGTGTTTTTTTCGACATTCCACTCAAGCAAGATCACAGCTAGAAATTGGAGGATGCCTACGCTGGCACACTTCATGGAGTCATTGACTCAAGAGAAATAAAAGTTAGTAAAAATGGGTACCATCGAATCCACCAAGGATCAAGCCCTTTATTCTAGTGTGTCAAATGAAGCCAAAGGAAAGAATAAATTTAAGGATTTGAAGCAACAAATAGTGAAGGAGAAGAAGCATTCGGATACAGAAAGCTCCAATTCAACCGACGAGGATTCAAAAGACAAGAGGATGAAGAGAAAGAGAGAGAAGCCCACATTTGGTAAGTGAAAAGGTTCAGATCATGAAATATCTTTCTTCAGAAAGAACATGGACATCATGACCCAACTCCTTGTAGAGAACAATATTGATGTTCCATAGTTTCCAAGAAGAGTGGAGTGCAAGCTCTCTTTGGAGCAAGAAGATGGTAAGCACTTGCATGATTTGTGTTCTCAGGAGAAACCCATTTCTCATATATCTATTTTAGATGTATTTATTTTTTATTTATAGTCTGATATTTCAGAATCTAAAACCTCCATCCCTTCCTTAGAAGAAACCCCAAACAGTTCACCAAAGTTTCCTCCAAAAACTAGTCATTTTTCACTAGTTTTTATATCTCTTCTGAAATAACTTTCACGGTCCATTTAGATATGTGAGAAATTGCATCTCCAACTAGATCTAGGATCTAGAACAATTTCACCATAAAAGTGTTTGACAAAACATGCAAGAGAAAATAAAGAGACAGAAAATAGCTAGAACAACACATGTGAAAGGTGTTGATTGCTGATCATATTATTATCATACATATTAATAATACAATGGACAAATTCGAGTGGCTTGTTGATGTAATTGTAACTTGGGAATGTATTCATCTGCATATCTTATGTATTTTACCCCGACGTTTATTCCGGGAAGTTTCTATAATGTAAACAAGTCATGTCAAGTCATTGTGGGTAACCCTCCTATTGGTCAAGGGTTAAAGTCCCCACAGTTGTGGGGCCCTAGGGTTATTAGACTATCCTAGAGAAGTCGACCCTAGGTGAGTCATTTTAAGTTGGGGCAATAGTCCTCATCGTTGTGTTAAGGATAACCCTCCTTGTTGGTCAGAGGAGGCAAAGTCCCCACAAGTTGTGGGGCACTAGGGTTATTAGACACTCCAAGAGATGTCGGCTCTAGTAATTAATTGTCAAGTGAGGCCAACATGTTGGAGTGGGTTTCAAGTGAACAAAATAATATAAATAGAGAGTGAGCCTCTCTATTTATCACACACACACTCACTCATTGGGGCGCATGAGTGAGAGGAGAAGTTGTTGAGACAAGAGAGAGACTACTGTTGTCAGGAGATCATCTTTATGTTTTCAGGTTTTACTTTTGGTGCTGATTCTATCTCTGAGGAAGTTGTGGGGTTTTCTCCTTTATGGTTTCCCCGAGGAAAATTCTTTGTGTCTATTGTCTCTTGTGTTTTATGGATGTGCATGTTATTCTCTCAGTTAAAGATCCTAAGATAATAATGCTAGATTGAATGATAAAAATCTAACATGGATATGGAAGCCATTTGGATTTGTACATGTGTCAAGGTGATAAATGACCTCAATCCCCCCTAGGTGGACCAATGGAGACCCAACTCATCCCAAATAATCATGAATCCTCATGTGAACATTGGTGAGGTGTGTTGGGTCATTAATGAGTCCTAGAAAGCCATGGGTGAGAATATTGAGGTGAGTGGGGTTCTCTAGGTGGAAATAAATGCTCTTGGGAGAGCTAAAACAGGCCAAATACACCACTAGCGCACTTGATCAAGACTAGACCCCACAAATCAAGGAGGTAGCGCCCAAAGACATTAAATGAGGTACACATGTGCTGGTTTGACCAGCTAGGGCATTGTTGTAGGTGTGAATAGGCTAAAATAACTAGTTATATTGTTGAATCAACTCTCCTAAGTCCTAAACCATAGGATATCATTGCATGAAGGCAAATAAAGTTAGCCTAAGGTAAAAACTATGTACTAAGGATGTATTACTGCTCCAACAAGATCCTTCCTATTATGATTATGAAGGTGATATATAGGCTTATATACAGCTTATGACAGTCCTAAACTCATTTTCCCAACCATTCGATGCCCAAAAAACCCGACAACCCTCAAGTTCACTAGTTGGAAAATCTCAAAATTGCCTAGTTTCCAATACTATGTCACTTGTGTATGTTGCCATTATGTCTTGCATATCATTCATTGGTTGGATACCCATGGAATTGGACTTGATGGTACTATTGTTTCGTATGTATCGACTTGACCTTGTTGGGTGTTATAATGTCTTAATTAATTCACCTAATATTTAATTATCGACAAAGGTTGGTAAAATTAGAGTTGGCACAAAGTATATGCGAAGGTAGAGGGGTTCCTAGGGCTCCATGGAAATATTTTAACAAAGAAAAGATCGAAAGATCTTTCAAAATGAAAAAACCAAGTCAAACTCCTAAAAGTTCAACTATGAAGGTAATTAAACCAACACAGAGTACTAGACTAGAGTAGTATCAAGCTATACTACTCTATTCTATAGATAAACAATGAAAGGTAAAAATATAAACAAGTAAACTTCCTATTACTTAACTATTCCACTTCTTAATTTAAGAATTAGAGAGCTTCATAAACAACTTTAGAAACTAACTATACAAGGCATTATAACAAGATTGCAACAACTGGATATACTTTTACAAATTTCAACAACTAAGCTATACATGCAATTAACGAATGCACATAATGGTTAAACTAAATTATCTAGTTCCACTCTCCTTGATTTTTTTGTGGATATGCATTTACTGTGATCAAAACTGGTGGAGGAGTAGTGTCAAAATGACTTTCAAAAGAAGTAAAGAAACTATATGGAATCAAATCTAACTTAACTTCTACAAATATGTGCAAACTAAGGAATGTCCAATTACAAGTGATAGTAAACATGATGATTTATTCCATAAGCAAATGACTTTTGCAAAGGGAAACTAACTTATAAACAAGAAGACAATTTAATAAAAGAAACAAGTAGAAAACTTAATAAAGATAATTTTAAAAAGAAGCAAGTATAAAACTTAATAAAGATATCTTTAATAATAAGCAAGTAGAAAACTTAATAAAGATAACCACACGGTGAAAGAAACAGGTTCTACTGCTATGATCAATTTACAAGGTGTTGGTGTACTTTTCTAGAACTTTAATATGTCTAACCCTAAACTCAATATACACAAGGATAAATCAAACCAAACTAAAGATATAATTACCACACATTACAACAGTATTGAATAAAGGAATCGGAGACAAAAGAAACAAAACAAAGCATAACTCAAAGCATATTTAAGTAAGAGAAGGTTGAGAATAAGGATGGAAATTGATAATACTTTAAATAATCGAACCTAAGGTTAGTAATGATGAACATAACCATTATCTACTTATCACAATCAGAACATAATTCGAAAGTTAAAGAAACAAGGCTTTAAACAGGCTCAAAAACAAATTGGGAATACTAAAGGTCGAATAAAGGGCTATATAACAGACTGGAAGGTGGGTTTGAATGACAGGATGAACAGGTTCTCTGAATGACATTCTGTATAAAGAAAACAGTGTAAAATAGCCTAAATGATCTAATTATCAGCTGATTTTGTGCACATGAAAACAAAATGCATACAAAACAGTAAGTAGACCTACTTAGTGATCAATTTCAACAACAAAATAACTTAAGCCAATTCATGATTAGAAGGAAATTATTACATATTGCATCACTAAACAAACTAAAATATAACCAAAGAAAACTTATAACAAGACAAGACTTAACAAAACTAAACCTACTGGAACTTGATTCTAAGATATTAAAGCAATCTACTCTATGTAAATATCAAGATGAAATTAAATCATAAGCTGGAAAAGACTGGAAAGGAAACTAAAGGAAACCTATGCGCACAACCGGTTATTTTTAATCTATGAAATAGAAACTATGCTAACAGTGTAATATGGATGATAGAAACTTCAATAAGCATACATTACATAAATAGGAGAATAAACGATTACATAAACTTAATAACAGAAACAAATTAGAAATAAACCTACTTATTTGCAAGGAAAGGGATAATGAAAATGCACACAAGAATGAAAACTAGTGTTTGATGAGGGACCCTCTCAGCAATCAAGGTGACGCTTCGCTAAACGCTTACATGAATAATATCATATACACGGCAGGAATGTAACTTCAATTAAAAGGTGGAACAATATTATAGAGTTTTTCTTCAAAATCAACTGACAGAATGTAAAACTAGCTAACTACACTCTCGTTTGGAGGCAAATATATATAGTGTTTACAGGGATGAGAAAATTGACCCTTTCAATGGTCGACCGATCCTAAAATATTCAACCATTATTACAAAAAACTGATTGAATTCGAACACACAATGCTTCTCCTTCTTCCTCGCGCGCTTTTTCTCCATTGCGTGTGTTGTGGCGTGAGGATTCTCTTTAACGTGGACTGGTGTCATGGTGTCAAACAGAGAAGGAAATATTATGAGCCTTCTAGAATGAGGGTCATTCTATCATCCAGACGTGTGGATACATAGCAACTAAAAACCGTTCCATGCTTTAATGCTTTGGAATATACCATGAACAATGCACGGCCTGATCGGCGAGATGGATGGTGAGTTGGATGTGCTCTACGCATATCTAGTGCGATGCGTGTCCAATCGTTGGCCCATTCAAGGACTATAACCTGCAAACAAATTCACACATATATCATACATGTTCTCAAAGATCATCTAATTTAATTAACAAAATCATGAAATAACAATAATAAACTAGAATTTGCATAAATCCAAATATATTCATACTTGAGGCTGGATAAGAAGATGTATGACAAAATTATGTCAAGAAGATGACAAAATAGATGTCAAAAAGTGTAATTTACCAGCCGAAAATGGTGATAAACTAGGATCAACATTCCCCCAAACGGGAGAAATGTTAAGTCCCACTGAGCAAAACAAAGAGGGGTTAGGAAGAAGGCTGAGATGCATTAGCAGCTTCCTTCGACTTGGAAGATGAAATAGAGGATTTAAACTTCAATTTCTTGGCCTGAGATGTTAAAACAGCATGCCTCTCCTGTTGAGTGATATGTGATAAATTGATAGCCTTGTTGAGGTCTTCAAAAACCTTAAGTTGCAGACGAAAATCCTTATTTTCTTGTCGAAGGTCTGCAATTAACTTGACGTATTCTGCAATTAACTTGACGTATTCTTCATTCTGATGCGCTGACTGTGCCAATTCTTGAGTAAATTGTTCTACTGTTGGCTTATTAGGAGTGAAATGTTCTTGTTGGTTATCTTGGGCAGACCTGGGTTTACTATAATCAACCAACAACACCCCTAGCTCACTGGCCCTTTCGGCAACAGACCGCAAGCGGCCTGAAGTCTCACCCGAAGTGATTCTAATGGGTTGGCCAAAGACTCAAGTGTATTGGACCAGGTTCTGGGCATCCTACTTGCTACTCGCAGCTCTGCTAGTCGCAAGGCCTCTATCCTTGCACAAGTCGTGCGGTCCCTTCCCACGTCGCGCAACTTCCACTTACCCGCAATATCTCCAACCTTACTGCATCACCGCACACCGTGCGACATGCAGCTCCTGCCCAATGCTAAGTCCTCAACCTGCGGTATCACGCACCGCAGCTCCTCTGCTGGTGCGGTATCACCTCTCTGCAATATCCTACATCCATGGCTTAGCGCACTTAGCGTTGCTCGTGTCGATGTGCAAGACTCAACATACAAGGCTGTTCAATACTGCGACTAGTGATTGTTCAAGCAAAGCATAAATGAACCCACATACAACATGCCAAAGACTTTGACTTATGTTTATCCTTCTATATTGCTGTGAACTGATTAACACATTCATTCATTAAACTGTAAACAAAGTCCATGAAATGACTGATAAATGCACAAGTAAACACAACACATAATCCAATCACATAACGCTCGATTTTAACGCGGTTCACCTCCAGGATGGAAGTTACGTCCACAGAACTGTGTTTTTATTATAGCTCAGGGGAAGGTAAAACACAGTTCTACTGCACCACATATGCAGCTCAAGATCTTCTCTCTTAGATCTCTTTTCCTCTCTATATTGCACTCCTACAATATACTCTTCCCTCTCCGTCGATCCCTGAGGATCGTTACATATGTGCTTAATAAGCTAGCTACTGGTTTCAATAAGATTGCTACCGCTAATAACAGAACCAGAGCTAGGCTTTTACAATAGTCTAATAATCTACAACAACTAACAACTGAACGAACCAACCCTTTTAAAATACAAAATATATCCCTTTATAGGCAGCCCGAAGGTTTTGCCATTACAACACTATGGGCCTGTCCCAATAGTAACCCAAACCCTAAGTAGTGATAGTCGGCCATATCTGTACTTGAGGTAGCCGCTTTCCGTCATACCACAGCTCTCTGCAGTCTTCCATGCTTCCCGGCGTTGATCATGGGTACTGTGCACCGCTTCCTTTTCTATCCTTCGTCTTCAATGCCTCAGCCTCGTTGCTCCTTTTCCTTTATGAGGGTTGTTGAGCCCTCCTGTCTTCACTGCTGCCTTCAATGCAGTGAGTGAGCTCTCTCTTCTCGGCCGCTCAGGTACAGTCGTCTTCCTTGACTTCTCTGTCTTCTTCGTCATGGTTTCCAGCTCTGCTCTGTAGCTGGAAACGTGCTACGGCGTCATAGCTCTATCTTATCTTCTCTTTGCCAAAACTTATCTATCCACTAAACTAGCAGCTTCTTCTGTAGCTGTGGGACCCTGCTCCAACAGTCCCCTAACACTTACTTGTGGCTCGCCCTCGAGCCACTACCAGCGGACTTCTCCTGCTGTAGCTTTGCCTTGGCTTCCTGCGAAGTCCTCTGCAACCTGTCTCGAAGTCCTGCGACTTCCTTCTGCATCATTTCGACACGCTCTTGTGCCGAGTCAAGCAAAGCTTGACTAATACTGGCATCTTCTGTGGCATTAGTTTCCTCTCTGGTGGTAGTGAACTCCTTCACTTTATGCTCAACCGGCAACAGAACCATTTGTTGGTTATCTTGGGCAGACTCGGATTTACAATAATTAACCAACAACACCCCTAGCTCACTGGCCCTTTCGGCAACAGACCGCAAGCGGCCTGAAGTCTCACCCGAAGTGATTCTAATGGGTTGGCTAAAGACTCAAGTGTCTTGGACCAGTTTCTGGGCATCCTACTTGCTACTCACAGCTCTGCTAGTCGCAAGGCTTCTATCCTTGCGCAAGTCATGCGGTCCCTTCCCACATCGCGCAACTTCCACTTACCCGCAATATCTCCAACCTTACCGCATCGCCGCGCACCATGCGACAAGCAGCTCCTGCCCAACGCTAAGTCCTCAACCTGTGGTGTCGTGTACCGCAGCTCCTCTGCCGGTGCGGTATCACCTCTCTGCGATATCCTACCTCCGTGGATTAGCGCACTTAGCATTGCTCGTGTCGATGTGCAAGACTCAACATACAAGGCTATTCAACACTGCGACTAGTGACTATTCAAGCAAAGCATAAATGAACCCACATACAACATGCCAAAGACTTCGACTTATGTTTATCCTTCTATATTGCTGTGAACTGATTAACACATTCATTCATTAAACTGTAAACAAAGTCCATGAAATGACTGATAAATGCACAAGTAAACACAACACATAATCCAATCACATAACGCTCGATTTTAATGTGGTTCACCTCTAGGATGGAAGTTACGTCCACAGAACTGTGTTTTTATTATAGCTCAGGGGAAGGTAAAACACAGTTCTGCTGCACTGCATATGCAGCTCAAGATCTTCTCTCTTAGATCTCTTTTCCTCTCTATATTGCACTCCTACAATATACTCTTCCCTCTCCATCGATCCCTGCGGATCGTTACATATGTGCTTAATAAGCCAGCTACTGGTTTCAGTAAGATTGCTACCGCTAATAACAGAACCAGAGCTAGGATTTTACAACAGTCTAATAATCTACAACAACTAACAACTGAACGAACCAACCCTTTTACAATACAAAATATATCTCTTTAAAGGCAGCTCAAAGGTTTTTCCATTACAACACTGTGGGCCTATCCCAATAGTAACCCAAACCCTAATTAGTGACAGTCGGCCATATCTATACTTGAGGTAGCCACTTTCTGTCATACCACAACTCTTTGTAGTCTTCCATGCTTCCTGGCGCTGATCATGGGTACTGTGCACCGCTTCCTTTTCTGTCCTTCCTCTTCAATGCCTCAGCCTCGTTGCTCCTTTTCCTTTATGAGGGTTGTTGAGCCCTCCTGTCTTCGTCGCTACCTTCAATGCAGTGGGTGAGCTCTCTCTTCTCGGCCGCTCAGGTACAGTCATCTTCCTTTACTTCTCCGTCTTCTTCGTCATGGTTTTCGGCTCTGCTCTGTACCTGGAAACTTGCTACGGCGTCGTAGCTCTATCTTATCTTCTCTCCGCCAAAACTTATCTATCCGCTAAACTAGCAGCTTCTTCTGTAGCTGCGGGACCCTACTCCAATAGTTCTGCAGGTTGATTTGGGTCTAAATACAGATTCAATCCCTTGGATGGCCTCTCGAGGTCAACAGACGGAACTTGTATTTCAAGACTCATGCCCTGAGCAGGTGTAGGGACGGTCTCATGAGAAACATCTTTAAGTAATTCAGCTAAGATAGTAGATAATGTGAACAGAGGTGATTCTAGGTCAGGTTTATCTACCTCAGCCACACTGTCTAGATGACTGGACTAAATATCGAGCTAAACCATGGTCTGGACAATGGGTCGAACAATGGACTGGGAAAACTTCGCCTTCTAGTCCCTAGTACGAATTCGTGGAAAAGGTAAAAATTCAGCAAACACAAGACTAGCAAGGGTAGAATGGGCAGATGGGATAGCCTCTGGTGTATTTTCATCAATATGGATGATGTTAGGGATTTTCTTCTCTACATATGTGCTTTAACTGGACTCATGATTATGGAAAATCCTAGGGCATTTTCGAATATTGAGATGGGGGTTGAGAACTTTAAACACAAAAGTATCCCAAGTTTGATTCCTCTCTTTAAGCTGATCCAAGATCAAGAGCTTAATCAGACTATGGTGATATAAACTTCCTTTAGGGTTAATGTTATTTTTCCTAACCCGGCTTGACATTTTCTCCAAGCTTTGAAGGAAATAAAAAGGAAAATTAAGGAACTGTCGATTAACAAAATGTGCTAGCAAACAAAGATGGCAAGCTTTGAATACACTAAATTTACCCTTACAAGTGATAAGGTGGATGATGATGGTAAAAGGGTTTATGTGTTATGGATTAATCCAGTTTCGGTGGAATCCTTTGATGCCTACAACATGCTGGTATTCTGGTTTAAGAGCAAAGTTGTGAGACGCCTGCGGAAGAAACCAGTTCTTATGCCATCGAGTGCCCTCTCTTGGTAGCTTAGTCGCAAGGGCGACAAACTCCTCAGTTAACAGAAAGACGAGATGACCCACCCTGGCCATCTTACCATCAAAACCCATCACGAAAAGAAGCAAAATTTCTTCATCATATCCTTGCAGCAGGTGAAGAAATCGATTCCACCCAACCCAAAAAAAGATCTCTCGACACTCTCGAAATTATGGTATCTGAAATAAATCTTGATAGCTTTCAGGTCCAGGGTGATTCATCATTGTTTATACAGAGGCAAGGATGTAAAGTTCGTAGGGGGTACCGGGGGATCGTGTCTGAAACGGATCTGTAGGGATGATAGTAGGTGAGGGAGACATAATGGAAAGAAAATCGCAAGAGGGTGGTTTAAAACGTGCTTCATTCAATCGATCAAACAATCACGCCAAGACTCGGCACGTTTAGGCGATCGTGCCATTATAACAAATCTTGAGTTGTTTGTCATCAAAGGACGCATGCGTTAATGAGCTCGTAAGGTTTTGATTAGTTCAACCATTTCCAAAGTAAGACTTTGGACAGGTTGAACATATGACTCAATGTGAATGCATAAATCGCATTCACAACCATAATAACCTTGATTTAACAAGAAGGTCGATCATTTGATAGTTTATGCGTACAATTGGGTAAGAGGATAGGGGTGATGAAAATATAATGATGAATGAAAAGTTCCTAATGTCATATCACATCTGTATGGGGGGTTTAAGCTAGATCATATTATGTCAAAATCGTACAAAATCATACGTTGAAATTAGTCATAGTGCCCTTGTAAGCGTGTAGATGTGACTTGATAATCATAGCTATAGCTCAACTAATTTAACTTTTTTCCCAAAAACAAAATTAATCTAACACCTTGACATGCTTTAATCATTAGTGCTATAATACTACGGTTTTTATTCAGATCGTCATTTGGCATTTCATTCAGACCGGCATTTGACCCTTCATATAGGTTTTTTTTCTGTAAAAACATGCTTCACTGGATCGGATTGGTGCTAATTATCCTAAAAATAATTGTCATTTGTCAGAGATAAATGAACTTTTGTATAAATAGTCAGAAAAATAAAGACAATATAATCTTCATAGCATAATCTTCCTCCCCCAAACCAAAAATATGGCGTGTCCTCAAGCCATGCAAGAAAAACTAAGTAATTTCAAAATAGTTTAATACAAAGTTCTATCATGTTGTGATCATTTTTTTTTAAGAAAAAGAAAAAGTAACTAGTAAATGGAAATGATTCAAATATGTACATTTATTAGAAACAACAATGCTTAGAAAGATCAAATGAATAATGATAGTTTAATTGAAAAAATTCCATAGGAAAAACTAGTCATCCATGCCTCATTGTAAGGATTTCTTTTCATCTCAAGAATATTTTTAAGTTTACCCTAGATTTTGTGAAATTCTATAGCTATGGGTCCCATTTATAGGATAATCATATCCTAGGTATTGGTTGAATTAGATGGTCGAATACAAGCCCAACTTACAGCCATTCTCTAATGACATCATAAAAAATTGGCCTACACATGTATTTATATATATTTTGGTTTCTTTACAAACATATTATCATATTCCCGAATCATGTGCATAGTGGTGCATTAACCATATCCCTTTTACCTAATATTTCCTCGCTATCTACAGGCCTGTTCAGTACCCCGACGGGTTTATCTTAGTACCATGAAAGCATAGCCCCGTTGCCAGCAGGCATGTTCAGTACCCCGGTGGGTTTACTTGCATTTACCAAGCTTCATTGTTTTCATATGTTTTCTTTGCATTGACCCGCTACTAGCATGCATGTTTAGTAACCCGACAGGTTTACTTCATATAATGACTTTGAGTATATGGAAGTCGGTTGGTACCAGAGTGTGCTAAGCCTACTAAACACATCATTCAAATTTAGAACAAAGATCATAAGTAATTTTTATAATGGCCTTAATTATGGATCATGTCAAAAGAGAATAACTTAAAGTTGTTCTTTGACCTTTCAGTATATCTTCTTCATAAAATGTCAATAATGTTCCCCATAAGCAGAAATTTCACTTACTTTTGAGTTACCAAAAAAATGCTTAAAAAACAAGTTTTGATAATAAGTATAGGATGAGTTAGTAGTCCATAGGTGTAAGATGAGAATTTGAAAAACACAATAATTAGAGTAGATCTTTCAAGCAGTTGTTCTATTATATCATAAATGTATCTGTCTGAATCAAAATACCATATATAAAAGTGTAACAAATCATAGAATAAATGGTTAGGAATGATATACAAATAATTCTTCAATTGCATAATAAACTTCAATTTTGATCGTAACCAAACAAAGAAAAAGTTAAGATATATTAAGAGTCTTTTAGAGCACTTCCATTTTCAGATAATACTTCACGAGCTAATTATAGAGATAAGGTATTTGTAATCAACTATAAAATCACTTATTAGATGATTAATATTTATTCAAAAAGTATTCACAGAAATGAGAAAAAGGAAAAGAGTCTTCCTATTTTAATTGACAAGGCTGCAGCAAGTGATCATGGGAGTGAATCTTCTATATAAATGCAGTTAATTTGTTAGAAATGACTCGTATTTATTTGGACAAACACAAACATATTTACGTATATACAAGTAATGACAACCCAAAATAACTTTAAGGATCAGGAGGAGGAGGAATAATTTCCTCTTCAACCAATTCCATCTCCTTTTACTACAAGACATGCTGTACAAAATCCTTTTTAGATATTGGTTGGTGGTCAAGTCTAAGTCTGTGTCCATTTACTACAAAGGAAATTTGTGAACCATCAATTGTCTTAATTTCTACTAACCCATTATCGAAATATGTAACTACTTCATATGGACCCATCCAACGAGTACTTAATTTTCCTTTAAAATTTGTGTACCTTGAGTGAAATAGAAATGCCCAATCTCCAGTACTAAATTGTTTTCTCTTAATAAATCTATCGTTCCATTTCTTTCTTTGATTATGTATTAACATTCTTCTTTGGAGTGCATCCTATCTAATTTCATCTAACTCATTAATCTGTAACACTCATTGTCTCTGTGCTTCATCCAAATTCATGCCTAATTGTGCTGCCATACGAAAGGTATTAACTTGAAATTCGATAGGTAAAAGGACTTGTTTTCCATACACTAACTCATAGGGGGTATGTCCAATAGTGTTTCTCCATGTTATCCTATAGGCCCATAAGGCCTCTGAGAGTCTATCTTCACAATCCTTATGATGTAAGTGAATGGTTTTGGTTAAGATGGATTCTAATACTTTATTGATTGATTCCACCCAACCATTAGCCTGGCGATGATAAGGTGAGGATTTGCAATGTAGGACTCCATACTTCATGGTGAGTTCTTTCATTAACTTAGAGGTGAATTGAAAGCCTTGGTCTATGGAAATTTCTCTTGGCACACCAAATCGGGTGAATATCTCTTCATATATGAATTCTACTACCGATTTCTCTATGGCCCTAAACAAAGCTTTAGCTTCTACCCACTTGGTAACATAGTCTGTAAAAACCAGGATATACTTATTTTTACGAGACATGGGAGAAATTGGTCCTACAAAATATAGAGCCCATTTCTCAAATGAATCTATCATGACCTGAGGCTATAAGGGAATCTGATTAGATGACGTAGGTCTACCCATTCTTTGGCCACTATCACATCCTTTAACATATTTGGCAACATCCTTGAAAATGCTCGGCCAGTAATAACCAGAGTGTAGCACTTTGTATGTCATCCTCTTATCAGAAAAATGTCCCAAATATGGTCCATCATGGCATGCATGGAGGATATCTATCATTTCATACTCCCGTACGCATCATCTAATAATAAGATCTGGGCCAGTACGAAAGAGATCATTATCAACCCAGGAATAGTTAGAGCTCTGAACTATAATGCGACGTTTCTTGGGTGGGGACAAGTGATTTGGTAATTTCCCAGTTGCTAAATAATCGACAATGTCTGTAAAACAAGGGGTTTGGACAGATACAAAAAATAGATGTTCATCAGGAAAAGTATCGTCAACAGGTTTAGTATCGTCATCATGTTGAATCCAAGAAAGGGAATATGCTACTAAATTCTCTTTACCACGTCAGTCAATGATGGTAATGTTAAATTCTTGTAATAAAAGAGGCCATCAAGTTTCCCTACCATTGGTAATTTATTTATTCATTAAAAATATGATGGTAGAGTGATCCTATGTATTAATTTGTCACAGTGGTCTAGGAACTGAAAACACGGTCTCACAAAGAATACAGACAGATAATCATAAAATTGGCAAAATGGTGCTGCAATGGAAGTAGCATCTCTGCATAATCAAATGATTAATGAATAATACAATACAATGATCATGCTAGAAACATGAATTCCAAGACAATTTGAATTCCCAAGGAGGTCATTTGAATTAAATGAGTGAGTCTAGCTTAACTGAATGTAAGCCACAGTCAACACTCAAGTTAAGCACTGATCAAAACCCTAATTGACTCAACTGAGCCCTAACATAAGTTAGAGTGCAATAAATGACTGAGTATAATTGAAAGTAGCTCAGACGCATGTCACTGCAAGCCAACCAACAAGTGGTAGCACATCAATGACTCCAATGAACCCCGATGAAGTTAACTGAAGTGTAACTGACCATCAAAAGTGGTTGGGGCACCCCTGTTGACTCCAGTTCATTAAATAACCAATTTAATGAAGGAAGGTGCCTTCACTACTCTGTTTAACTGATTGTAACCATCAATTAGCAATATGGGGCATTTATGACACTCAGATCATCCCCGAATTACTCCAGTTAGCCTATTCGAATGTAGGAGAAGGCTTTGTTAGCCTCCTTGACTGAAGGTAGGCATAGGTGTGCTCATGCTGATGTCATATAGTGCTCCTCTGATGTCAATTAAGTCAATAAAACTTAGGATAGTGGTTTAACTAGGCCAAATTGACCAAAATGAGTGTGTATGGTGGTATATGTCTCCAAAACCCCCCCTTAAGCTATACTCAGGAGGAGTAGAAAACACAAAGTACATAAGAATGCTAGGGCCCCAACAACTAAGGCCATATGTCACCCTATACAATACTGAAACTTAAACAATGCTCAAAAACAAACTAAGTGAGGAAAAGAGGGAAACACAGTGGGTAAAACCCCCCTCAAGCTTAACATTGAAAGTAGTTGGATCACCCTGATGAACTCACCCCCAATAGTGAACAGAGGTAAGTGAACTTATTTTCTGAAAAGCTCTTGGTGAAGATGTCTACAATCTACTCATCAGTAGGGTAGTATTGCAAAATGATGGTCCTATCATGCACTAGCTCCCTAATATAGTGCATGTGTATCTCTACATGCTTGGTCCTCTGCCTGGTAACTGGATCTGTGGATATCTTAATAGCACATTGATTGTCACAAAAGAGGACAATGGACAAAGTACTACCAAGATAAAACTCTAAAAGAATTCCTTGCAACCAAACAACTTGGATTCAAGCATTCACCGCTCCTCGATACTTGGCCTCTACTGAAGACAATGCTATGGAGGCCTACTTTTTGCTATACCAGAAAATGGGGCCACCACCAAACATGAAGACATATCTGGAAGTTGACTTCTGATCAATAGAATCACCCACCCATTCGGAATCTGTGTATCCAACTAGCTCTAGCTTAGAGTCTGCAGCATAGTGAATGTCGTAGATCCTTGTTCCCTAAATGTGCTGCAGGATCCTCTTGGATGCCTTCCGTTATCACCCCCCTTGTAGTTGCCTGTGTGAGGTGGATCCAGGATGGATGGTATAGGGGAAAGAAACTAAGGGGTGGAACCACAACTTCCAAGACTCCCAAATGGATGGTTTTCACGCCAATCAAGGTAGCCTTCACTTTATGTTATCCTAGTCCAAGACAACAATGGGGGAGACCCAGATCTACTCCCGACAGGAGAGATCATACCTAGACACCAGAATAGATCAAATGGGGCTTTAAAGTATGTAAGGTGCAAGGTAAATGGAAACCCTAGCTCTAGGGTTTAGGTAATATCAACTGATGGAGATGACCACTGTCTTGGGAAACGTAACTGTGACAGGGTAAGCAAGGACAGATTTGGGAATTTCTAGTACCAAGGATACAGACTCAGTGAAAGGTAGGTAACTTGATTTGTAAATGAATGTTGGCAAAGGAAATGGGAGTGAGGTCAAGTTAGGGCTAGTGCTAGCTAGGAGATCGGTGCCTTATGCACATTGGGCAATGGAGTCAGCATCAATCCAATGTTTCAGTGAACCCACCTGGGATATACCTTAATCCATGGACCCAGAAAGGATTTAGCCCAGAAAAATTAGGTTACAGGAAAATCAACTCAATGGAGGGCTAGTGCTAGGGCTTGGAGAAGAATTTATAGGGTCACCAAGAGGCTAACAACTCAGCGTTGAAGGAGAAATGAGGCCAGGGTAACCTGATCTACAAACCCAAATCAAAAAATCAACAGAAAAATCAGATCTAGAAATGTCAAAATTTGATGAGGGGGCTAGGGGGGCTGAAAACTAATTTTTCAGATCTAGGGAAACTTGGAAGAAACTAGCTTAGTGTTGGGGGTGTTCTGGAGTGCTTAAGACTTGATCTATCAGCCTATCTTGCTATATTTCAAAAAAAAAGTCAATTCCAGAAAAGTCCAGTTTTCAGTGGGGGCGCTACGGTTGTTTCAGTCAAAAACTCAGATCTAGGTCAAACTTCTAAGAATCTAGACAGTGTTGGGGTTAATTTGTATTGTGTGGGATCGGATTTATCCATCTGTGAAGTCAGAATCCAGAAAAATTCAAAACCCTAGCAGGTCAAATTTTCAGTGGGGGGGTTATGTAGTTTTCTGGATAAAAATCAGATCTAGGTCAAACCAGCAAGAATTTGACCATCCTTGCAGCAGATTCAGTGAAGGGGAGGTCCGATATATGAAACCTAGAAATGGTTTGGCCAAATATCGTACTATTCCCAGATTTAGTGCTTTTTAGGGTTTTTAGTATTTAGGAGTTTTCAGAAAATTTGAAGTAAAGCAAGGTACAATGCAATAAGATCTGAAGAGAAGAGACTTACCTGTTAGATATTACCTGGAAATTCTTGTAGAATACTTTAACAGTGATGATCTTTGCTATACCGATCAATTCTGGAAGATCCCAATGATTTCTATGAAGGATGTAAGCCACAAGCCACCAATGTGCTCCCTATCCCTACATGAGAAAACATCAACAATAT
Source organism: Pseudotsuga menziesii (assembly GCA_001517045.1). Classification (NCBI taxonomy): domain Eukaryota; kingdom Viridiplantae; phylum Streptophyta; class Pinopsida; order Pinales; family Pinaceae; genus Pseudotsuga; species Pseudotsuga menziesii. The sequence continues at coordinate 305,536 of LPNX011171355.1, forward strand.
CAGATTTTCCAATACGAGATAAAGAAACCAAATGCTACAAGAAAGTAAAACGAAGTAATCATAGATCACAATGAAACTAATGAAAACCCCCTGATCCAAGACGAAGA